>PVJI01013240.1:0-48717 GCA_004026765.1 Micronycteris hirsuta
TGAGCTGTATGCTGGAGTCCAGGAAGGAAGGGAGGTTTGCCTGCGAGGCTGTTCCTGCTTAATTTAAGGCATGCTGGGTAGTGCTCCCAATAGAGTAAAGCAGAATTGGTTCTGATTTACTTCAGTTCAGAAACTCATGGTGCTTTCAGGAGGCAGGGAAGAGAAGACAGTGCAAAACCAACAGTCCCGGGGTAAATGCACATCGGAAAGTTGGGATCTGTGTGTGTGACCCACTGAAGGGAAACCCAGCCTTTCAGGGCTTGAGTATCTTCCTCGAGATCTGCCCCGATGATGAGAAGGGAGGCCTGGGGTTCCTGTGGTGAATTGCATATCCCACTGCCCCATCAGGAGAGGCAGCCCATCATTGAGGGTGACTGTGCTGGAAGGGAGACCTCCTCCAGACACAGGGGACAGCATGCAAGTCAACTGCAATCCCACCTTTAATCCCAGACCTCTTTCTTTCCAAGTAGGCTGCCCATTCCTTGAGGACTTGAGGGCAGATGCTGGACCTTACTTATTTCCAGAAAGGGGTCAAGAAATGCTTAGGAGCCTGTATCCTGCATGGTATTTAACTAGATATTGATAAGGGAAAGAGAGCAAAGGAGACCAGACATTGAGTTTAGTAAACTGGGAAGCAGGAGCCTATTTGCTTCACCAGGAAGCTACAGCTTTTCACACTCCAGTGGATCATAGCATTGCTCTGCCAAGGGGGTCAACACTCCTCCCTTCCCCCATCTAGCGCCTGATCGCCAGGGGGGAGCAGGGGAAGGAGGGAAACATTCAGTGGAAGTCAGAATGGCACAGGGGGAGGCGCTTGACCAAAGAGGGCTATCAGTCTAGCCTGGGGAAAGAAAGGATCGATTAGGAGGCGGGCCCATGCAGAGCCCCTGATAACTTCTGAAGTTCATGGGTTCCTTTGAAAAGATATCTGATCTGTCCCAAGCTGAAGCTAAGATAATCCCGGAGGAACTCCACCACCAGAGCAGTGGGGAACGAGCTGAACTACCTGGGTGCTGACGGAGACTGCTTAGCAGCCGCCTGCAGGCTCCAAAGGACTAAGCTCTGATATGAAGGAAAAACTCTGGGCACTGGTTTCTGTCTGGGCCTTGCTGAGGACATGGTTGGACTTTTCCACGGTGGGACAGAGGGAGATGGAACATTGGAAACCCAGGGGGCATCTTCTATTTCCACATGAATAAACCATACCACTCCACAATCTCTCATGTGTGGGTCCTTGGAATGCTTTCCTTGTGATCCCGTGAAAGAGCCTAATTTCCCCTGACAACAGGATGACCTAGGAAGGGAGATTCAAAAAGGTGTAAATGCTGTGGACACATTCCCAACCTTAGAAGGGTCATGTCACTTACATTCTTTCACAAACTTCCCCTTGTTCTTGCCTTGTTGATGGAATAGAAAAAGTAGGACAAGAAGGAAGGAAGAAAGGAAGCAAAGGAAGGAGGGAAGGAAGGAAGGAACTAGTAGTTTTTGTGTGTATGTTCAGGTTAGACCAGTTCTGTTTTCACCTCTGCTTGTTGAATTTCAATCCTATCATATGTGTGCGTGTGATGTGACGTGGGTGGTGTTTTCCTGTCCCATCCTCTCCCCGCCATCAATTTAAATTTTATCACTTGTGAAGGTGGTGGTAAACTAAAAAAAAATGACCAACTACTACACGTTCAGATTTGTGCTGCTGAAGTGATTTTTCAGAGATACTCTCACCCCTTTTGCTTGTATAATTATTTCCCTGATAGTAACGGAGATAATCTTACAAACAAATTAGAAACAGACTCATAGGTACAGAGACCGAACTGACAGCTGTCGGGGGTGTGGGAGTCTGGGTGGACGAGGTGAGCAGATTAGGGAAACAGCAGCAACAGCAACCACAGAACTAAACCCACAGACACAGGCAGCCATGCGGTGTTCACCAGTGGGCCAGAGGTGGGAGGAGGTAGGAAAGTGTGAAGGCGGATAAACGGGCCTGGAAGGAGACTTGACTTGGGGTGGCAAACACACAATAAATATATACAGATGATGTGTTATAAATTTGTATCTCTGAAACCTAGATAATTTTGTTAACCAATGTCACCCCAATAAATTCAATTAAAAAATAAATAATAAATACATTTTTAAAAGAAAGAAAAAATTATTTTCCTGGGCCTTAGGGGTTTGGCTCCATTGAAACACAGCAGGACACTGATACGTTTTTGGAGAGAATGAAGATGAACCCCTGCCGAAAAGAATGTCCTTACCATGGGTAGCTGGGGCCAGCGTTTTCATGTGTCTTAGAGCAAAGTTTGGCAAATGGCTTGCGCTGTAGGGGCAGAGACCTAACAGTGCCAACTAACTCATGGCGCTTCATTCATATTTGTGGACGGCTAGGTGTACAATTAATTCAAGAGCCTCCTAGTTACAGGGTTCCACAGAAGCTTGCTATGGTTCCCTGGTATATTTGACAAATGAAATTAGGCTTTGTGGGAGCTCTAAATTTATATATGGAAATATATTTCTTTAAATCTCCAATGTAAGAATAATATTTCTTAATCCAGTTTTGTTTCCCGTCTTTAATTATGCGTTCATCCTTTCTATATAAGTGTGCTATCTATTTGTAAGTATACTCCAGGACTGCTTTAGAAATCAAATGCTTTTGTTGACTCTGTAGTGAGAAAATGCATTGATTTGATTTCCAGATTCTGGGTAATGAACAGCATTAAAAAGCTAAAAAGAAAGTCATTCATTTCCCTGTCCTTTATTCTGAGCCTTATTGATATCTGCTGTTTAATGTGGGTCCCCTTCAACATGAAACATTGACTCTATAGCTCATGTGCCTTTGTGTATTTGGGGGAGGGGGGGTGTTTGATATTGTTGAGGGTGGGGAGAACGTCTCCGAGCCTCAGAAAGTCTAGGTACACCTGGAATAGAGCACAGAATTCAATGGAATGGACTCTGCACGTAAAATGCTAGAATTCATTCACAAATAGTTTTTGAATCTTCAAATAGCCTTCTGTTGAAAGGAAATAGAATTTAGTTAAAATTGCTTGAATCCCTCTGAGGAAGAATGGTGTCTTTGTCCAAGCGCAAACTCAGAATAATCAGAGCTTCAAACATCAGTCCTGACCAGGGGGACAGCCTGGGAGGAGCCTGCCCTGTCGGGCAGGTCGTGTGAACACCCTGGGACTGGACTCCCTCTGCAGAGTCTGAGGGGTCTGTTCCCCCTGAGGGGTTAACCTGACCCCCAGGGCTGGGCTGTTTGACTGAACGTGGGGAAGGGAGAATTCTGCCTGAGGACCTACATTAAGGCATTCTCCTGGGTGAATTAGAGTGCTATTAACCAGAAAAGAAAAGGCGTGTTTGAGGAGCTCGCAGTGTGTGCACTTGATTCGTTAGGATCACACTCAGCTCTCGGGGCACTTGTCCCTCCCACTTTGCGAAGCTGGGGGACGGTGTTGAGTGCCTTCAGGGGGACAGAGCAGAGAGGGGCTCCAGCCCACTTCAGGCCTGCGTTGTCTTCTCTGTAGTGTTTCTGGGGGCTCCACGGCAATAATACTCAGCTCTTCAAAATCAGTTAAAAAGCAGGAAAGAGCAATGTATTTTTGTCCATCTATCCAAAATGGATACATTTTATCAGGGTTTGTGCTCAGCTGTCCAGAACATGGTTTGGCTGGAGTGGTTGGCTGGAGTAGGATAGTTCTCCAAGTACTGAATTTTGGCTTGGCGTTTAGGGGTGACCAGATAACATTCGCACAGATAATGTTGGGGGATAGCATTTTATTAGATAATGTTGGGGGATAGCAAAAAGTCTTGGTTGGGGATTTAAAAGACCTGGGAATAATAAATGCACTAACGTTTGTTGAGCATTATATGGACACCAGGCCCTGTTTTAATAACTTCACAAATATTAATTCATTTAATTCTTACAAAAATCTTCTGAAGTAGATCCTATTACTATTCTTATTTTACAGATGAGGGAATCAAGGCACAGAGCACAGAGAAGTTAAGTAACTTGCTCAGAGTTTCACAGCTACCAAGCACCAGAGCTGGGACTGGAACCCAGGCCCTGAGTCTGAGCCCAGAATGCCCTCGTCCCTGTCACTCAGGTCACCCCTCTGGAGTCCAGCATGGTAGCCCTCGAAACTCTGCTTAATCTTAAATATCAAGGACTCTCAAAATTAGCAATATTTTGAGCTGCATTAAGGCTGCCATTTAAAAATTTTGACAGCTACCATTTACTCTTATACTAATTTAATAAAAGAAAGGACAATATTACCCTCCCCCCCAAACAAAGTAACAAGAACGCAGTCTCAGATTAAAGCACAGCAGCCCTGTCCTATATCTGACTAGATCCCCAGGCGTCCCTTTGGCAGAAGTGCCCCAAGTGCCTGCAGTGTGTCAGGGACGGGGCTTCAGGAAACAGACCTAGTTCCCAAGCACGTGGGACTTGCATTCCAGTCGGGGAGACAGTCATGGAAAAAGGGAACAGAAAATTGCATAATTACAAGTTTATTAAGTGCTTGGAAGGACATGAGCCCTTAGTGCCCGGGGGGGGGGGGGGGGGGGGGGGGGGGGGGGGGGGGGGGGGGGGGGGGGGGGGCGGCGCTGCTAGGAAAGGGCTCTCCCAGGAGGTGAGGAGCCAGCATGGCCACGTGGGGCAGATGGGTCCAGCACATGCGACATGTCGGTACTGCGATCGTGTGGGGGCCTGAGGAAGGGAGAGAGGGCCCACCCCAGCGGCTGCCGGAGCCAGCTCAGGGCCCCAGCAGAGGCTACAGAGAGCATCCTGGGTCCAGGGCGCCTGCAGAAGACAGGTGAGGGGCTTCAGGTTTCACTGGAGGCGCAATGCGAAGCCACTGGGAGGTGCTTAGCAGAGGTGTGGCACGCTGTGACTTACGTTTCCTGGGGTAACTCTCGGGGAGCCCTGTCTGGAAGCTCTCACAGCTGCCCAGGACAAAGAGGCCGGGGCTAGGACAAGGGCAGACAGGGACGCGGAGCAGGAAGTGGTGGCAGGCGCCCATGCTTACCCCAGTCAGGGTCAGAACAGGAAAGAGCAATGTCATAGTCAGACAGTTCAGGAGGGACCGTTTGCACAGGCAGGGTGTGGGGGACCCACAGAGGGGTACGGGGCTGAGAGCAGCGGAGCTGTTACCATGGAGGCCGGAAGGGAGGAGGAGGGGGGACCCACTGGCACCATGAAGCAGAGCGCTGCCTTGAAGGAAGCAGCGACCTTCAGTGGAGGCAGAGCCAGGCCCGTATTCTGGACTTCTCCTTTGCGGGGAGGCAGCCAAGGAACGAACTCTCTGACATCTCCGCCTCCCTCCATCCTCCACCTCCTGTGATCTCATGTCAGCTGCCCCCATTGGCTGTGAACCAAACACAGAGGGTGCCCGTTGATGGGGTCCTTTCAGGCCAGCCCCTGGGAAGAGAGCAGAGTGGAGAGCGGGGAGGGCAGATCTGTGTCTGAGCAGATAGGTGACGGAGGCCTATTCCCTGCGGTGGAAAGGCTGGGAGAGGAACACGTGCTGGGAAGGGTCAGGAGGCCAGCGTTTTCCTTTCCCCGTGGACTGGCGTTCAGGAACCACTGACTGAATCACCCAGGGATCCGAGTTTTCATCTGTAAAATCAATAGTGAGACTGAGTGGCCCCAGCAGTTTCTCCCAGTTGTTTTCCGAGATCATCCTATGTGGGGCTTTGAGTATTTCTCACATAGAAGCTCTTCGAGTTTTCTAGAATCCCGTCCTCCTTGCCCCACCCACCCTGACACTGGGGCAGAAAAGCCACGGTGAGGGAGGTGATGGTGAGTCTGGTTCTGGCTTTCTTCAGGAGCAGGAAAGCATTTGGCAATTGCCTGGTTGGCAACGCCTCATCTCAAGTTTGGATCACCATGTGGCAGTCATGCTCCTAGAAAACTGTGTGTCTGAGGCCCCGGTGGTAGGTTCACCAGGCCGAGGAGGAGAAAGACTGTTTTCTTCACAGATTTATATCCAGCCAGCCAAGCCTAATTCAGCAACCAAGGCTGGAAAGTTACAGTAGATGAGCCATCCACCCGCCCTTGACTTACTTCTTTTTAGTAATAGGAAATCTTGGAGATTCGCTCTGAGTGGTTTATGAACTTAGTGAACACATAGCAAACTGTCTTGGTTTTACCCTCTTTGTTCTCATTCTTCCAGAAAATAAAAAGAACTAACATTTAATGAGAACTTAGCATGTTCAAGGCACTGTTCTAAGCAGTACACATGTACTAACTCATTCAATTATTAATGCATTCATCTGAAGGTAATATTCTTATTGTTCCCAGTTTACAGATTGGGAAACTAGAGGACAGAGAGGTTAAGTAGCCTGCCCAGAGTCACACAGCTAGTCAGTGGTGGGGTCAAGACCCTAACATAGGCAGTTTGGCTCCATGCGCCCGCCCCCCTTAACCACTGCTCTCCACTACCTCTGCCACCTACGGTCTGTCCTTTAGTCCACGGTATGAGGCTGACCCCTGGGAACGTAACTTTCTGCCTCTTGCTTTACATCTTATTGTTTCCCTTTGTTAACAAATCTTTCAATAAATTAATAAATCTCCTTTATTAAATTTAAAAGTCCTCTTGATTGTGACATCAATTATAGCTGTGTAACACAGGCAGCAGGGTGCATTCTGGAATTCTGGAATATAAATGGAGCTTTCGAATGCTTCGATTCATTCACTGACACAGTCATTCAATAAATATTTGCAGAGTACCTATCCGGTTCCAGGCGCCGTGTCAGGTGCTGGGGATGAAGACAAACACATCCGGTGTGATCTTGGTCCTTAGGCAGCCGTCAGTCTAGTGAGGGAGATGGACAGTCTTGTGCATGCAATTATTAAATTATAAAGTGGAAAATAGAGAGTAATAAGGAGAATCCGTTCCATGGTAGGAGCTCAAAATTCATTTGTTGAATGAATGAGGTACAAATGAGTGAGTGATGCAGTCCTTTGAAAAAGTGACATTTTGGCTAGGCTCTGAGGCGTGAGTGGGGGACAGCCAGGCGAGGACGGGAAGCTGGGGCGTGAGGGTCAGGACGGCCATGCCCTCCCTTCCTGGAGTGGCCGGGACACGAAGTGCGAGATGTCATCCGCCTCAGATCCGTGACTCGGGACTCACACCCTGAGAAAAGATTCCTCCTCCTGCAGCCGCACAGCTCCTGTCCTGCTTCTTTTCAAATCTGCGTGGACGTTGTTTAGGCTGTCTCCTCATTGTGTGTCCTCTAAATGTGTTACCTAAGAGGTTTTTCCCTTAATAATTTACATTTTTAGGATGTCCAAGGTCGATTTTTTTTCAGCAGGAGGAACACACTTTCAGCTTCATGATGAAAGCTATTGGAAGAAGCACTTTCATTGTACGGAAATTTACCTTATAGACAGGATTATTGAATGCGCGTGGTCCATAAAGAAAATTCCCTGTGCACACAAAGAACAATCCCTTCTGTGGGAGCGCTCAGGTTGAATGTGGCTTTTGAGCTTAGGTGTCAGAGCTCAGGTGTGGCCACACCAGGTTCTGCTGTGTCCCCCATAGGTGCTGGCCTTGGGCCTCCATGGTGCTCTCCTCACTCTGGGTGTGCTTTCTATTCACCTCCTGGTGAACGGAAGTCAGTCACCTCTTTGCATATCTTAGGGACAGTTAGCAACCTGGCAGGTAAAGTCTCTTAGCTTTTTGACCTCTTGTTTAAGACACTCATGTTTTCCGGCATCGCCATGTGACCTCCTTAAGAGTGTCATCTTTGGTCCAGGAGGTCCTGTCCGAAAGTCCTCACCAAGCAGGGAGACGGGAGGGCCAATGCTTGCTGGTATGGAACGTGGACAGGAGGTGGGCTGGGTGCTAGGGAAAATATACACCCATAAAAACCACTGGTCTGAATCCCAGTTTGCTGTGGAGCAAGCCTTGACCTCAGGCAAGGCACGTGACATTCTAAATCTCAGCTTCATCATTTACAAAAGGGGGGAAGTGATAGTTCATTGAATAATGATAATGCACAGCCATGATGCTGGGAGCTGTCTATTTTTTAATTTATTCACTTAAGTTTTACAACAACCTTGTAAAATAAGTGTCAGTGCCTCCGTGTGACGATGGGAAAGCTGGGGCCTGGGGTGCTGCAACCACACCCAGGAGCAGGCCACTTGGAAAGGCGGCACTGGGATTGGAAACCCGGACCTGCCACTAAGATCCACACTGTCCCTTTCTTGCCTCTCTTCCTGCAGCGTGGTCGCGGTGAGTGCCAAAGGGCCACAAGAGCAGGTAAACTCTAAATCTTAAAGCAATTGATGTTGGTTTTTTTTCCTCTCATGGGTAATTGGTTAGTTTGGCTGAAATCTGAGTTTGTTGTTGCTGCTTTAAGATTGAATATAAACAGTTTGTGACTCCCGGCTCCAGGATGTACCTGTTTTCCTTGTTCTGTCAGTTCACCTGGCTACCCAAGGGCCTTAAGAGAACAATGTTTATTTGCATAAAGGTATCCACATGCAAATGGATGTACAGTGTCCTGGCAGCTGCTGCCTCTTACCCAGCAGCAGGGCCCCTGACCTCGTGCGTTCTTCAGGTCCCTGTGTTCTTGGTGAGCGCCTGCTCTGCGCTGGGCACTGTGCTGTGGGATACAACACTGAATAATTTAAAGCTCTTTCTGGTGGAGCTTATATTCTAGTGAGAAACACGAAAAACAAGACAAAAACCCATGAAAAACGACAGGAAGGATTGGTGGTGATCAGTACTAAGGAGAAGACAGCTGGGCCAGGAAGGAGGCCAGTGCGGCTCCGGTTGGCATTAGCCCAGGGAGAGGTGGAAGGTGAAGCCAGGCGGGTGGCCAGTACAGACCCAGGGCACTTAGTGGGCCCGTGGAAGGACCTTGATGTTTTCACTGTTCAGAGACGTTGGTGTTTTACTTTGTACGAGATGGGAAGCCTCTGGGGCTTTGACAAAGGGAGAGAGAGAAGGGCAGAAACAGAAGCAGGGAGTCTGGATGGGAGGCTGTGGCAGTGGTGCAGGGAGAAGTGGCTGAGCCGGGGTGACAGCAGTGGAGGGGTGGGAAGTGACTGGGTCCCTGCTGTGCTTCAGGATGGAACTGATGGGGTTTGCCATGCCCTTGGTCTGCCTGCCCTGTACCTGCCCAGGAGGTAGGGTAAGAAGAACGGGAGTTAAACCATTTATCATTGGCACACCCATGGCGGGGTGATGGGTGGACATGACTACATGCATATGGTCAAATGAGACCTCATAATTTGAGGTGGGGCCTCCTTGTGCGTCTCAGGTTAAGCACAGGAAGACAATAGCTCACGGTCTGCACAGCATGCTTTTCAGTGAAATGTGTGCTCCAGGAAGGTCTGAGCACAGGTGCCAAGTGCAGCTGCAGCAGCATCGGGGAGGTTCTGGAAGTATCAGCGCAGGGAAGGACGGTGGTGCGGGGCTGCTTAGTGGGGACCAGTCCAGATGCTGCAGCTTCCTCCTTAGGCCAGGGGTCTGCAAACAGTGGCACGACTGTGAGCCAGATCCACCTGCCACCTGTTTTTGTTCAGCCCTTCAAGCTAAGAATGGTTCTCATACTTTCAAAGGTTGTAAAAAAAATCAGAGAAGACTAGAATATACAACAGAGACTGGATGTGACCCTGCAAAGCCTCAAATATTTCCTATCTGACCCTTTACAGAAAAAGCGAGATGGCTTGGAGAAACTAGGGCCAAGGAAAGAGGGACACCCCATTCATCCCACCTCATCCACTTCCTGAAGCTCGTGCTGGAGTACCCTGCTGGGTGGCGCGGGGAGGGCCCCTGGTCCGGGAATGCTCCATGTAGAATATGTCCCTCTCCCAGAGGGGAAGTCCTCAGAAGCCATATAAAGAATAAATAATTGGGAAGACCTGCCCTGGCTGGATAAGAGTCATATATTTTGTAAACTTTGAAGATGATGGTTTTGCCTGTTGTGTCTGAAATGCTCAGAGGTTGCCTTTCCTGTCATGGACATCTGGCACGGTGCACCTTTGCCACAGAGTCTGGGTTGAAGGCAGGACGTGTCTTCAACACGAAGTCAGGACATTTAGAATCTTCCTTGGGTAGGAAGGGGTGTCTTCGAGGCATCTGTGAATGACCTCGAGCACATCAGGGACTCAATACTCTGGTGTTGCTGATGGTACAGGGTGGGTTTTGCAGGGAAGAAACCAGCCTCATGCTCCTCTGAGTGCCTGATGGGCCAGCTGTGTTCTTGGAAAAACACCCAGCACACCAGAAGTTAGCCAAGGTCAGAGAGAAACTGATCCAAGAGTAGGCCGATTTAGAGAAGAAAAGGTAGCAGGGGAGGAGGGGAGAACGGAAGAGGTAGGGACAGGGTTACCTTGTTGAACCTGTTTGACCTTCTATGCCAGGCAAGCCAGGCTGGTTCTGGGTCCAGACCCAGCAAACCTCCAGGGAGCTACCAAGCTCACTGTGAATCCTTGGCGAGCAGCCAGCCGCACTGTGTACAGAGGCCCAGCAGGCAGGCCAGGCAGCGGGGGTGACTCGGCTGCAGGTTGGCCCGGCCTCTGGCTTCCAGCTCGGACCGAAGAAGGGAGGGTCTTCTGCACCTACTGTTGCCAATGTAGCAGCAGCGATTTCCACACAAGCCCCTGGGGCTGGGTGAAGAAGAGAGGCCAGCGCTGGGCCCTGCCTGCAAACACGCCCATCCCCCACCCTCCCAGTCCACGCCCCACAGACCAAGGAAATCTGCACCCCACACTCTAAGATTCTAAAGAAGACAGATTCTTAGAAAGTCGGCCTCAGATCTGTCTCGGGTGGTGAACTTCGACGCAGCTGGGTACTTATCCATCTCTGTCTTGTTCATGTCAGCAGGGCGGGGACAGCAGCTGTGGTCGCAGTGTGGGGAGGGAAGGCACAGGGGAGTCCGGGTTTGGATGTTCTTCTCTATCTTGAAAGCCTTGTTAGTTGGCATGTCAACTCCTTCTGCCTGTTATGGGCTCAAAGCTCCATGTCATATTTTTATTTTTTGCCAAATCCTGAAGCTACCTGTAATAAATGGTGCTAACTCGGTAGCAGCCATAGTTAAAATTCCTGTTGCTGCTCTTCCTCGTCATTGGTAGGAGCTGTAAACTTTAATTAAGATTTTTCCTTACTACGTAGCAAATGTAAGAGCCTGCAAATGAGCTAAGCCTGAGTTGACTCCTCCGCCCTAATCATTCACAAACTGAACTCAAGTCTAGAGTTCTCTGGTCATTTCTTACTTTGCTTTAAAATAATTCTCATCTCTCCAGAGTACAGTCCAGACCATTTCCCCAAATCACTTCTAACAGGGGACACAGCACACAGCATTGCCCTTCTTTAAAGACAGTTGGGGGAGAAAGTGGCAAAGCCCAGGCCAGGGGTTGTCCCTGCAGTTTGGGATGTGGCAACTCCCCAGAGCATCCTCTGAGGACAGGGGCCGGATGGCAGGAGCTGGCTGCATGTTTGTGAGGCCTCAGGGTCTGGGGTTCCAGCCCAGCTTCCCCTACCACCGCCGCCTATGGGGTGTAGGCAGAGGGGCATCTGACGGGAGGGCTGCAGAGTGGGTGTAGCCCACCAGTGGTGCCCCTTGGTAGAACCAGGTCTCTATTCTGTCCCCATAATTCCTGTCCCCTTTGCCCCTAATCTTTGTTTAGCTCCAGATGCTGTTAAGGCTCTGACTAAAAGCTGGCATCAAGGAGGGTGTGAGCCAGGGCTTCAGTTTTCCTGAATACCAAGGAGAGAGTAGATTTAAAAATAGATCCAAGTATCTCAATTGAAAATATGCTTGAGCTGACCCCTAGTGAGGTCAAGTCCAATGACAGGAAAGTGTGCGCTCCTTATGACATGTCCCTTCCCCTTTGCTGTGTAACTGTCCTAGCCTCAAAAACTGGCAGGAAGCACAGCGCTCTCATTAATCTCTGCAAGACTTCTCTGGGAACCCAGATTAAGTAGCTCTGTGAAGCCAATCTGCTTATCAAAACACCGATAAATAGGCTGGGCCACGGGTGACAGTCAGAGGCAGCCAGCGCTAAATCGTAAACCCCTTGGATTAGAGGAAGTTGCTCGATCTTTATGCCTGTTTTCGCTGCTAAAGCAGTTTGCAGTCTGGAGCTGATGCTCCTTTGATAGTCTTTCTTATCCAGTTGGTCCAGGGGCCAGCTACCACTCAGCTGTGTCACTGAGCAGCTGCTAATGAGACATCTCCTGTGAATTCCTTTCTATCCTGGTGGAGACAACGGCTCCAGTCTGTATAGGCAAAGTTTCCCTCATGTCTCAAAGCCACTCTGAGACAAGAAGCAGGTGAGACATAAAGCCCACCTGAGACATGAAGCTTCATTGTCTGCTTATGGTAGATCTAGTCCCTCTGTCCAAAATCACCCATAAGAAACTGATTTATGGAGCAAGCAGGAGCACTTTAGTATAAGAGCACCAGACCAGCCTGAAGAAAGCCACAGGCCACCTCCTTGTTCTTTTTGGGCTTTAGAAACAGTGAGAAGTCACACTACTACTCTAGCTCTTTGGCTTCTTGTCCACAAGAAGTGGGGTGGAGGCAAGGTCTGGCTGGCTCTCACATCCTCTAAGTCTTTGCAACGGCCCGGCCCTCTGTGCACACTGCATGCACCCGAGTATGAGCCGTTTCCTCCCTCTCCTCTCCTTTCTGCTCCTACTGCCTGACCAGTGTGATACCAACTCAAAGGGCATTTGGAAGGAGGGGAAGAAGACTGCACACCCCAATATTGAGGTCATCTCAAATGTAAGAGCTTGGAGAACCTGTGGGGTGGGCGATACCGCAAAGCGAGAGACTGTTGGCCACTCACTTTTTAATGTGGAGGGTGATATTTTTGCGTCTCTCCAAATTTGTTTCCAGAGAGGAACCAAATAATTTGAGGAAAATTGTGCAGACAGCTAATCCTACTCAGAAACTTTTCCTAATGTCTATCAAAGATCATGGTCCTTCTTAATCTGGAGGTACTTGCTCATTTCCCACCACGTTCAGTTCCTACAATTGTAAATTTTAAAGCCAGTGAGACACTTAGAGGCTGGCTTCTTGGTTTTGACTTGACAGATGGAGAACCCTGGACTACAAAAGGTTAAATGACTTGTCCAAGGTCACACAATGAATTAATTGGGAGAGCCAGAATCACTGAAGCCTAACTTTTATACAGTGAAATGCACACATCAGTTTTGACAAATCCATGCACCTGTGTGACCCACAATCCCATCAGAGAACCGAAATTAGACTCATTTCTTGGCTACAAATGCAAGATTACTGAAAGCACAGAGGCTAATTGGATTTCAGCTTCCACTTAGAAAGACCTCCAGCTCCCTGCTTGTCCCCATTCCCTTAAGTGACACATGGTATCACCCCTTTGCCTTTCCTGTTTTGTTCCAACTGTATTATTCTTTGAGATGGAGTTCAGATTTCTCCCTGGTTTAGGCTGGGTTGTCTAGGAAACTAGAAATAATGGCAGAGTCTAGGCTGTACAGAACGGATTGGATGATCCTGCGCTCCTTCTTCGGAGCCACATAATCCTGCCGTCTTTATACTGGCCTTCTCTGCTTTTTCCACTGTACTCACCTGCCCTCAGGCCACTGGAACCTTCCCCACGTGGCCCAGTTTGCTTTTAGCTCGCAGCTTAAGTGGATGTGACCCTCCAGCTTAATTTGCAAGGACATAGCAACTAGTAGCTATAGATGCTGGGTGACGTGGGGACAGATGACTCTGTGTCTGGGAATCTGTGTGACAGGTGGGGAAGAAATGCCTGTGAAATTGAGCTCCTGTTTGACTCATCTTTGTTTTCCAGGAACTGGAAGAGGTGTACATTTCAGACTGTTCTCTCCATTCCACCTAAGCATTTCTCTTCCTTCTTCTCCTTCTTATTCTTGTTTCTCTCTCTGCATTTATTGTTTCCTTCCCTTCCACTGTTATTCAGAGTAAGGCAGCTGGGAGCACTGCACTTGGGGTTACCTCTCTCTGAAAGGGAGCTGCTTATCTCCCATCTGTATCTGTGGAGTGAGAAAACACGTCCCTACGTCAGCAAAGCTGGGTAATCATGAGCCCCCTGTCTCTAAGGATCTTTATCTGATGCCCTCAGCTGGCTCCGAAAACCCAAGTCTCCTGACTTGTCTTCAATGCTCCTTTCACAGAAAGCTGCCTGTCTTTGTTGAAATCTGTGGTCCTCTGTCCTGTTGAACCTGTGGTTCATCTCCTAGGCTCTCAGCATTTCTAAAGAAGTAGGAGAAAGCTGGGAGGGAAGGGGAAAGATGGAGAGTCACCCAATAGTGTGGTGGAGAAAAACGCATGCCAGGGTGTTAGCAGCAGTTTGGGGGTGGTGGAGGAGGACGAGGTGGTGCTGGTGGGAGGGAATGAGGGGGAGAGAAGGGAAAGGGAAAAAGAGATGACTCAATACTTACACACTGCACTGTAAGCGTGTGGATAAGTGTGAAAGTGATTAAGTCCTACAGCCCTTCAGCAGCAGAGAGGGTAGGGAATCTGTGCTTCTGAGTGTTTCTTTTCTCTGTGGCTGATCTCAGCGATGGTCTGATAAGCTGCTGGGGGAGGGTCAGAACAGGAGAGGCAGAGGGTGTGTAGGGCCCACACGAGCTGGCCATTTTGTGTGGACAGACAGAGGTTTCACTGACGCTGGATAAAACCTCACCTGTGGTTTTTCACGCCCTTTAACAGAAATGACAAAGCATTGCCCGTGGCCTCCTGCTCGCAGTTCATAGCTGCCTTTTGGATGGTTCGGCCTTTTAAAGGGTTTTTGTTTGTTTGTTTGCTGTTTGTTTGTTTTTTGGTGAATCTGCCCTAACCCAATCTGAACTCACCACTCCTTACCTCCTCAGCTCCAGTCTGTTTCTTTACCTTAGACAAGCCGCTTCCACCTCACAGCCGCCACATCGTAAAACTTAGAATGGCCTCTGACTCATCCGTAAGCCCCCTCACCGATTCTTTCTAAGCACCTTAGATATTTGCTCTGTAGTATCACCCAGATCTCCTCTGTCCCATTGCCAATGCTGTGGTTCAGCCCTGGTCACCGCCAGCCTGGGCCTTCGTAAACGTGTTCTCCTGTTCTCAGCACCCCTAGCCTATTCCGCATCCCCACACAAAGCTGAAATCTGTACGATTCTCCTTTAATTATGTTAATCTGCTGTTCACAAGGCTCCAACTGCTCCCTACCGCTTATTGGCTAAAGCCCAGACTTCTCTGTGTGGGATTCAGACCTCTGAAATCTGGCCTCCTTCCTCCCTATCAAATTCTCTTCATCTCTGCCTCTCTTCCACACATCCTCCTCCCGGACCAGGAGTGCGGGCAGCGTGCGCTGGTCTGGGCCTTTCCCAGGCTGCTCTCACGGCCTCCGCTCTTCCCCAGATGCCAGCTCACTTCTAGTCCACCTGCTTGAACCGTCCCCACCCTGCAAGGTTAAACACAGCCTATGTTCCCGTGAAGGCTGGCCTGTCCCCTCCTCAGTATGCCTGCTGCCCCCTGGGGCCCTAGTGGCACTCACTGTCGGGATCTCTTTTTTGGTCTTGATTTGCTGTATCACCGGCTGCTATTGTGAGTATCATCTCCTCGATTATTAAATCATAAGCCCTTAGAATCGAGCACCTAGGTCTTGCATTTCTTTTTGATCAACCCCAGTGCTTGGCCCTGTGCAGCATGCACACAGGCCTCCACACATTCTTCTGGAGTAACTGAAGTGCACTCTCCGGCAGGTGACAGTGACTTTCTGTGTTCAGCTATAACATGGCCCCCAGGTTGAGGTGGCGTAGGAGTTTCCCCTGGATGCATTGGCCGATCTGCCCATAACTGAGGGTCACACGCGGAGCCACAGGTCCTGCACAGCTCACGGCTCCCCCACCTCACTCCCTGTCTGAGGGTGCGCTCGGGGGCTGGCAATAACAGCTCTCCTCCCTCTCAGTTTAGGATTTCACTCATGTCGCCAAGAACCTAGTCCTGGCTTTGCCTCAATCTGATCCCGCCTCCCTCCTGGAAGATGTTCTTCTTTCTGCTTTACTTTGGCTGCCGGTTTTGCTGCTCAGCTGCTTCTAGGTTAGTGTGCTTAAGGTGTGCCCACAGGAAAACTCGCCGGGACTCTCACCCCACACGTGAGTTCTTCCTCAGACTAGTTATTGAAGAGATATCGGCATTCCATTGCCAACTGCTGCTGTGGCTTTGGGGCCAACCCCAGAGAGAAACTGCAGCTCTGAGAACCGAAATGTGGGAGATTTGAGGAGAAAAATCCCCTGGTGAAAACATAGATGCTTCTCTGAAACCACCACAGACTTCTGGCCGAAGGAGCCAAATACCAGACCCGTTTCTAGTCCAAGAACAGTTTATTCTCTGAGAGCAGAAAACCAGCAAATCTGGACCCAGGTGTCTGCTTACTACAAACACAGCGGAGTTCTCCAAGTCCTAGCAGGCTTCTGACCAGCATCGGGAGAAAACCGCTGTGTAATAGTTGTGGGACAGTGGGCTAAGGAGGGTGTTATATGTCAAACGATTGTACCGAAGCCAAATTCGAAGCAAGGGAGAACGCTTTACAAATGTGGCTTGACGTAAACAGGCCCTGGCCACACCTTGGAAGTCTTCCTGCTACATGGACTTGGACCATGACGGTTGTTTGTTCTAACAAGATTTGGCCTGTGGTCCTCAAAGATTTTTCCGTCTTGTCAAAGGGGAGGTTCCGGGAGTTCTGCTGTGGCGTGTTCTCGTCTACTAGAGGCTCAGCATTGTCGCTTTGACTTCTTCCTGATATAATTCGGGCATCCTCGTGCAGCGTCTCACGAAAGATGCTCAGGCATCACACTCATCCGGGAAGAACATGGGGGACACTGGTACTGACAGGCCTCAGAGTCCAGCTGTTGATTTGCAGGACTTGTTTATCTTCTGCTTTCACTGGTCCGAATGAGCAGTAAATAAGCCCAGCCTTAGAAGGGACCTTAGAACTCACCCAGTTCAACTTTCCACAAGGTAAAGAGATGCCCAGTTCGGTGATGTGTGGTTACCTGGCCCCGCATGACCCTTCCTAGCAGTAGGTATCGGCTTTGAGCTGCCTAGTCTGCTGCTGCTTCTAATGACTAAGATGGACTTCCTTTTAAAACATGAACAGGCAATTCACAAGAGAAGCAATATAAATGGAAACTGTTTGACAAAAATGTGTATTAATTAAAGAAAGGAAAATTAAAACAATGAGATGCCATTTTTTCCTCTGACACATTGGCCAAGACTTCCTCTCTGTTTTTCATTTAATAATTTTTATTGTATCTTTTATTACCATTTAGTCCCCTTATCCTCCCCCCTTCCACAACCACCACACTGCTGTCCATCTCCGTGAGTCTTTTTTCCTTTTTGCTCAGCCCCTCCACCCCCTAGGCCTGCCCCCCTTAGCTGTCATCCTGCTATGAGTCTGTCTCTGTTTTGCTTGTTAGTTCAGTTTGTTCCTTAGATTCCACATGTGAGTAAAATCATATGGTACTTGTCTTTCTCTGCCTGGCTTATTTCACTTAGCATAATGTTCTCCGGGTTCATCCATGTTTTCTCAAAGGGTGAAATGTTATCTTTTTTACAGCTGAGTAGTATTCCATTGTGTAAATGTCCCATCGTTGTTTTATCTACTCAGGCCAAGATTTTCTCAAAGGTTGGTACTCAGTGCAGATGAGGACTTGAGAAATGGACCCACGTTTGTTTTTAGAGAGCTGTTTAGCAATGTGTATTATAAGCCTCCAAAGATATATGTCCTTTGATTTGGCGATGCCATTTCTAGTGTTTTCTCTTAAGGAAATAATTGTGTTTGTGTGTAAGGATATCCCTAGTGGTGATGCTTGTATGAAACCGAAGAAGGACCAAGTCTCTAACAATGGGGGGTTAGTAAGTCAGTGGCACCACATCCCTAGCACAGCCCAGGCATTTTATATGAGTTAACTCAGTCCTCACAGTACTACTATGGGGTAGGACTGGGTTTTGGGGGGTGATTTTACAGATATAGTAACTACGCCATGAGGAGGGTGGACAAGATAGGTGGCCAGTGGTGGAGGTGGGATGTGCACTGAGGGTGTCTGTCCACAGCCCACATTCTTAACCCGTATGTATGCTCCCCTGCCCCTCATAACACACATGTGGAATGGAGAATACATGCTAAGCGCTATGTACAATATGATTCCATTTTTGTTTAAAATATCGAAGACTCCAGAATATACATGACATTGCTTTTATAATTAGAAAAAAATTGGTTAAAAAAGTCTATCTTTTATATTCAGCCAAACTTTGATTTTCTTTAGGCTTTATCCATTTTAAAACTCATTCATTTACCCAAGTTTCACTGAGCTCTTCCCATAGGCCAGCACGGTGACTGCTGCTCTGGATCAGCAGGGTAGACACCTGACCACGCCCAGCTGGGTCCGAACTTCCGCCCCCGGGACAATGATAAACAAGTAAACAGACCCTGAGGGCTGCCCTTCACTGATGCAAACAGTGTGCTGCTCTTTCTTCTAAGAACCCCTTTATAACCCTGGGCAGCACGCAGCATTAATCCCCAAGGTCACCAGTCAGTAGGCAGTGGGGCTAGAATTCATTTCTGGCAGGGATTCCCCCGCCTGAACTTCTCACTTCTCCAGCCTGTCCTACTACGACTCATTACAGTCCAACCACACTGGCCTTCTTTCCTGCCTCAGGACCTTTGCCCTTGACATTCTCTCTGCTCAGAGCATGCATGCTCCCACTAGACCCAGGCCTGCGGCCTCTGTATCATGCAGCTCACAGAGGCCGCCACTGAGCTCCTCATCCAGCGTGGCTCCCCTCCCACTTCCACAGCCACTCCCATCACATTCTGTCACTCACCTTGTTTCATTTCCCATGTGGCCATTACCACTCTCTGGCAGTGTCTGACACTGTTTCACCCGCTGGACTGTATGCTCCATGGCACACACGGTCCTTGTCCTCTTGTTCACTGTGGTGTCCCCACTGCCTAGCGTGGTCCCCGAACAGGGTAGGTGCTACTGGAAATGAGAGGTGGAGGAATAAATGAAGGGTGATGAACGCAGCCCAGAGCATGGCCTCTGAGGTGAGACATGCGTGTGGGAGGCTGTGGAAGGTGAGTTGATCCACCGTGAGGCACGAAGAAAACAGGACAGACAAGTAGATGCAAAGGGAAGGAAACACACAGATATCATCCTTTCTTTCTATTTTTGTGAATGATAGGAGTATGAATGTACGTTATCCAGAAACAAGTGTACACACGTGTGGGTATATGCAGTTGTTCACTGCTAGGGCACAAGACTGAAAGAAACCACATGGAGGTCATAGTCCTCAAAGGACAGACAGTGAGGAAGCAGGCCTTTGGAAGGTGCTATGACAGGGACTGCCAGCCAGGTGAGGCAGAACGCAGGTGTACAGGGGTCACCCAACCTGCCTTGGGGGGCTGTTGAATAATTGTGAAGACTAACATTTTAAATTGTTTTGTTAATATGAGTAATTATTGTTTTTAAAACTCTCCAAAATACACAGGATTTTATATGTAGACCATTCAAGCCCCGTAAATGACCATAGCCTTCACGGTCATTTTCCTAATAAACAGTGGAAGAGAAAGCACTTAGGATTTCATAGCTGACCAGTTAGGGAGGCTAATTTTCAAAAAGTTCAGATATGGCTGTCAATGACGTGGTGAAGTATCCCAGTGTCCTTGCTTTCTGAACTGCATTTTAATCTGAAAACTGGAAAATAAACGTGTCTTTAAACTCTGGTCTTCTAGCTAGAGAGTCAGTAGGGTGTAGCAGTGAAAGCACTTAGGCTTTGGAATCTGACGAACTTGAGCTTGAATCTCACTCCTCCTTCTTCTTCCTGCATGTAACTTGGAGCAAGTCCCTTTTCTTGGTTCCCTCACCTACCAAATGAGCCTATGGATGCCTGCCTCAGAGGTATCGTGTTGCAAACGTAGACGAGGCGTTGCACCTGAGGAGCTCAGCACAGTGCTGGGCACGTGGCGGGTCTCTCTGCATATCGGTTCCTTCCTAGTTCCTCTCTGTAAAGAGGACACTCCATGCCATATAGAAAAAACTTAAACATACCTCCTTCTGAACACCATGAAGAACATACTTTTTCTTTTTGGACTTGACTGAACTGAGTCGTGCTTGAATATATTCTTCTTTAAATAATTTCCATTGATTTCATGTAAACCACAGCCATCCTTGCTGGGCCTGAATTGACCCTTGATGCTATGTCGGCGATGCCGTCAGACTAACCCTCTTCCCCTCGCCGCTCTCAAGCTCCAATGATGCTGCAGCTGGATTTCTGCACTAAAATAACTCTTGTCTTCTGAGCACGGAGGGCTGCAGTTGTGTTGTAGCAGAGTAAACAGAACCGGGACCTCGGCCTGGCAACCACCTCTGTCCGGGGAACGAGACCTCTCATGGAGTGGGGGAGGAGGGCTGGGTGGCCTGTTTGGAGTAGAGGAATTGGATCGGGAAGGGGAGGACCAGTTGGGCAGAACTCAGCAGATTCCTTGGCATGCGCTGCAGGAGGATTCCCTGAAGGACTGCACAGAAAAGAAATGTGCTGTGTGCTTGGCAGGCCAGAAACCACAGAGAACCTGGCAATGCTTTTTGAGGATTTGGGAGCAAAAAAGCAGACTCCCTAGGTGGTTATTTATAGAGTCAGCAGCAGTAATGATCAGTTAGAAAAAATAAATTATAACTCGGTTGAACCTGAAATAACTTTTCTTTTGCAACCCCAGGCATTCCACATGGGCCGCTTGCATGCCACTCCCTCCTGATAGTGTTCCTGGAGGCCGTGGGTCCGCTCACTCATGCCCTCCCCAAAGCTTTAGAGCAGTCAACAAGGCAGCAGAGGAGGAGAGAGTTTCTGGCTAGAGAAAGAGAATTCTGGCTGGGTGACTCCTTTCTCTCCCCCTTCACCCTCCGAATCGCAAAACTGTCCCTTCTTTCCTCCCTGAACATGTCTGTACCAGGTTGTAAAAGGTGAACCTCACTGAGAGTATGGAACTGTGCCATGCTGAGCCTCTAGCATCCGCACACCTTGTTCATGTCATATATGCATACCTTGTTCATGTCAGCTTGATTTCAACATGTGTGTCTTAGCTGCAGAAGAGCTTCCTACTGCAGTGCCTTCTGAGAAGATGCTTGCTGACTCTGGGTTCACAGACCCCCTAGTCTGTCATCCCCCCACAGCCAGCAAGCAAGGCCACGGTGATGTTCACGCTGACAGCTTGGCAGTGGGGTCACCTTGAGCTGCCCGACCCACCACTTGGCATCATGACACTTGGCCACCCATCCTGTTTCCCCTCTGCCATCCATCTGCTCTGCTTTTCTATCCCTTCATTCATTTGCTCATTTGCTTGTCAATCAACAAGCATCTATTGAATATCTACAATGTGCCAGGCACAGGTGATGCAGAAACAAATCTAGAGGCTGCAAACCGGTGACATTTGAGCTGGTCTGGCCTGCAAATGCATTTTATTTGGCTTACAACGTGGTGTCTTAAATTTGAATTTGCCTCTCACATATAACAATAGGGTGCTTTCATGTGAGAATACTGATACCAGGCTTCTCCCCACCCAATGTAAAGTTCTAGTGATACTGGCCCACATTCCCACATGGTATTATTTTCCCCTTTAGGTAAGACTGGTCCCTCTGACTCATCAGAGATCCCAAGACTCCAAATTATCTGGGTCACACCAAGACAGCTACCATCTAGGTCCCATAAATGAGCTACTTCACACATTTATATGACCTGCCTGGCCCCGAGTGCACTTGAATCTGTGACCCCCGATGAAGACTCCAATCTGGGGGCTTTTATGGTGCGGGAGACAGACAGAGCCATGGGTAATTTTAGTCCATGAAAAGTGCAAGGAGAACAGTGTCCTTTGGGAGGCTAGGGGAGGAAAAGATTGATATTAATGAAAAGAGCCAGGGGCTTTGTGGAGAAGGTGAGTTTGAAGTCAGATTCTGGAAATGCAATGAGGACATGACAGGATGAAGCTGTGAAGCGCAGCCCAGACAAAGGGCTCGGTCTGTACAGAAGCTCAGAGGGGTGAATGAGCAGTGGGAAAGGGGCGAGGTGAACCTGCACAGAGGTGGGAGTGAGGCTAGTCTCCCTTCAGTGGGGGACTCCACAGCCAACCCCTCCCAGCCTGAAACTAGAGACCATGGGCCCTTCACACCCGTTTCTGGCTAGTGGATATCCCTTCTCCAGCTCTTGCTCTGGCAGCTGGGTGGCCCTTGTGTGCAGCTGCTACCCATCTGCCAAGATTTGCCTCGAGTGACAGAGGGAGTTACAGTGGAGCAGAGGGAGAGGATCAGAGGGCGATAGGTGGACCTGGGCACAGGCCCAGTGAGTGGACGGGCTGAGTAAGGCTCCATGGTCCCCCTATGTCTCTGGCACCTTTCTCTCCTCATTCCTTGAAAGCCAGCATCCCTCAACACGTGCATTTCTCTGGTCCTCTCCCTCGGCACACTCACACATTCATCATCATTTATAGGCTGGTGTAAACCCAGAGCTGAGGGGTGGCATGTGGGGACCTGTAGCTTTCGAACAATTCACCTTGGAGAGTTCACGGGTGTCCCAAACCCTACCAGCTTTCATCCCTTCCACGCCCCACGTCCTGGCTTTGCCCTGGTTATATACGCTCTTTGGCCCCTTCTGCCTCACTCTCTTCCCTCACCCGCTGCTCCCGTTCTTGCCCTTTCTACATGTGGAAATTCTTCCATTCCTTAAGCCCCCTGATGCATGACACCTCCCTGAACTTTCCTGATTAGGGAAGCCGCCAGCAGCGGTCACACCACAACACTGCCAGAAATCAAAGCCCTTGCCTGTGGTCCAGACGCCCCAATCAACACAGCATTTCGAAGTTAGGAGAGAGCTCAGCCACTGAAGATGACCTAGTAAAGATGCCTTTATCCCCCACCCCGTGTGTTTCTTTTCTGCAGTGGACATAGCAGTTCATGGTGGTGGTGATGAGTTCCGTGCCTTCAGCCAGGTCGCATGCTGCTCAGGGCAGGGGCTGGGGGCCATGCCTTCCTCCCAAGGGCGTGGCGTGCTGCAGGAAGACTGTGCCCAGCTGTACGTGCTTAGTTGTCTGCGTGAGGTGAACTCTTGGCCAAGGGGATGAGATATTACTCTTTGCTTTCAGATTTGCCATTCAGGTTATCACTTAAGGAAGAGTGGAAACAGTTTGGCAGTGACTGGGCTAGAAGAGGTGACATGAGGACACCTGTGGCCAAGAGCCTCTTTGCCTGGAACATTAAAATTTGGCTAATGGGAAACTGGTTAGTGCAACTCGCTGGTTAATTCAGGGTTGGTAAAGGAGACCTGGGGGAGGGAAGGAGCGTAGTAGACCTTCCCGTCGGACCTGGACCTGCTGGCAAGGGGGGACCTTGGCTTCTCTCAAACTCTCGTCTCTGGGTCTCTGGATTATCCAGAGAAGTTTGGCCAGAGGTCGAGGGATCTCAGCTTGTTTTCTACCACTTGCCCTGGTTCAGTTCCACTGACAGTTTCCCCATGTTCTCTGCGGCTTCCCACAGTGGTCTTCTCCTGGGCCTCCTCCTGGCCGCACCGCCTATGGCTGTGGCTGCTGGCTGCCACGCTGCTGGCAGCTCCCCTGGGGCTCTGAGTGGCCAGAGTCGGCACTGCAGGTTGTTACTGCTGGACTGGGGGCCACGCAACAGCCTGGAGTCTGGGTGTGCTGGGCCGGGGCCGTGCAGTAGCTCAGGGTCTGGGTGTGCTGGGCCGGGGCCATGCACTAGCTCAGAGTCTGGGTGTGCTGGGCCGGGGCTGTGCAGTAGCTCGGGGTCTGGGTTGCTGGGCTGGGGCCATGCAGTAGCTTAGGGTCTGGGTGTGCTGGGCCAGGGCCGTGCAGTAGCTCGGGGTCTGGGTGTGCTGGGCTCGGGCCATGCAGTAGCTCGGGGTCTGGGTGTGCTGGGGAGGACTGAGAGAGGTGGCAGAGCAGGGCTGAATGGAGATGCATGTCCCATCCCGAGACATGTCACCAGTTTGGACCCCTACAGAGGCTATGTGGTCTTATTACTAGCCATTTAATAGTAAGTTACAGTCTTTTACTGTTTACCAAGAGTTTTTGTCTATTCTAACTTCCTTGATCCTCACAAGTACACCGTGCCTTGGGTATTTTCACCATCTCCATTTTACAGATGAGGAAACTGAGACTCAGGGAGATTTAAATGACTTGCCTAGGGCTTGAACCCAAATCTCTTCACTCTAAAACATCATGTCATTCTACTTATCTGTTGCCTCCAAAGTCCTGTATCCAGGTAGAGCTGACTTATCAGCATCCTTTCTATGTGAAACAGCACCAGAGCTGGGAAGCAATTCCGCGCCACCCCCAGTCCTGGAACTTCCTGTCATCTTTCTTCTGTCATTGAGAACATCAGCCTAAGGTACATTTTATCCTTCGCATCTGGGGAAGCTCACGGAGTCCAGCTCCTACTGTTGAAAGGGAAAGAAACTGGAAGGAAAGTCTCAAAACCCAACTTTGGGAACTATGTTGGAAGAAGCTGCTCCTGGGGTCATAGGCTGTTTAATTCTCAAATGGGGAGAAGCTGTTAGGCACCAGGCACTGCTCTAGGTGCTGGGGTTACAGTGCTGAATGAGACACATGAAGTCCCTGCTCTCAGAGCTCCCCTCCTAGTCTCAGGTGGTGATAGGCCAGTAAATGATGAACAAAATGTTTCAGACAGTGCTGGGGCACTGTAAAGAAAATAAGGAAGGGCGATGGGATAGAGAGAATTGGCAAGAGGTAGGAATGAGGTCTGCTCCGGTGAGGTGCTCAGGAGAGACTCTTAAAGAGGAAATACACCAGCGACAACTTGAAAAACAGAAGGAACCTGCCGTGAGAAAACTAAGGGGCAGCAGTTTTGCGGGATGAGGGACCAGGGAGAGCAAGAGTCCAAGTGGAAACTCAAAATGAGATTTTTTAAGGAAATACTATTCTTCATGGTGGTTAGATCCTGTGTGCTGTGATCACTGGGGTTCAGCCACTCTGTGCCTTGTGGAAGCGGTTATCTGGGGACCCTGCATGTATGCAATGGGATTTCTATGAGAAAACCAGTTCCGAGTTCCAGGCACTGGACTCACAGTTGAACTTAGAGAACCAAGAGCTGCTTCCATCCTAGGCTTACTAAGAACTGACCATGGTATGGGGTGCGTGCTTTGGCATGGAGAACAGGAAGAAAATGCCTACGTTGTCCAATGGCAGAAACTCTTCACCCCTGTGATCCTGGTGATGGAAAAAGTCAGATTTCTGAGTCCATATGCATGATTTTAAATATTTCTGCTGTGGTTTTTTGTTTGGGTTCTGTTATCTGGATTCTTTTCTTTTTTTTTTAACAAGTCACTTAACTTCGCTAAATTTAGTAATATTATATGAAGTGAGGGTGTTAGATGAGATAAACTTGAAGGCCCTTTTTTTTTAAGGCCTTAGAATGAATGCATTTAGCAACCGTTGTCTTTGTGTCGCAGCCTTTTCTGTGCCTCTGCTTTGGGTGAAGTTAGAGTGCTGAGTGACAGTGAGTCATTCGTGATGGTGGTGGCTCTTTAATATAAGGCAGGTCCGTTACTAACCTCTCCTGGTGTAGACCGTTGGTTCCCAAAGTGCAGTCCCCGGACCAGAGGCAGCGGTGCCTGGGAACTTGGTAGAAGTACAAATTCTCAGCCTCTGCCCCAGACCTACTGGATCAGACACCCTGGGGTGCGACCCCCAAATCTCTGTGAACAAGCCCCCCAGATGACTCTGCTGCACACCTAAAGTTGGAGAACAACTAGTGTAGAGTATGTGCTCTAAGATGTGGGGCTGCCAGTGACGGGTTCTTACATTTCCGTCATTCTTGCGGCCACAGGAAATGGTTGCCTTTGTGAGATATTTATCCAGCATGGCTTGGTGAACAGTCCTGTGACCATAAAGCAGAAGGCAAGCTCTTGGCTCCTACTGGGACTGGGTCCAGGCTTTTCTGGTTGGCATCAAGTCTTGTCCGCTATTTCGGGTGAGCACCTGCTTAGAGGAGGTGTTAGCGAGGGGACACTGTCCTCCTGGTGGGAGCCTAGATGTAGGGTGCAACAGATGTGCTGTATGGGTGTTGATTTAAGTGGAGCAGATTGTTGATTATGGTTAGTGTTCACACATGTTTAAAGGGCTAAACTGTCTTGGGTTCATAAGTCTTCTATAGGTAGGTCTGCTTGCACCTGTGTTTTGAAGATCCGTGGTGACAAAAGGTCATGGGTCCCAAATAGAGAGTAATCTCATGACTGCTGTGCACCGCATTTAGAGTTCAGATCCGGTTTGGTCTCCTTGTCTAAATGTCCACTCATAAAACTAGAACGAGGTGACCAGATGGTCCAGATCACCCAGGACTGTCCCGTGTTTCCCCTTCCTGTCCCTCTCAGTCTGGTGTCTCGGATTTGGCCCTGCGTTGCCTACTCCTGCTGGATCTTGTCCAGTCGAGGGACAAAACGTCCTGACATCTTCCTGAAGAATGGGAAGAAAGGAGATTCTGAAAGCACAGAGCACAATACCGAGGAAACCAACAGCTGAAGGATTGCCCCCACACCAGCAGGAACCCAAGGATGACTGGAACTGGGGACGCACGGGCCCAAGCACAGAGGAGGTAAGTCTGTTTCTCTGGTAGGGCTTAGAGGAGGGTTAGTAGGTGGTAGGAATTGGGAGGTGGGGCTGGGTTGACCCCTACTGGGCCAGAAGGCAAAGAATGGGAGGCAGATGGTAAAGCAGGAGGTGATGGGGCATGGCGAGGAATATGAGCACTTCAGCCCAAGCTGGCCTTGCCTCTCTGCTCACACCTTCTGCCCCTCTCCGCATTCTTCCTCTCTGACCCTGCCATTCCATCCCTGGGTCCTTCCTTCCTTCTGCTTTGCTATTGGCCCTGCTACTCTTGTTAACCTCTTGCACTGCCTCCCTCCCCAAGCTCCCGCCGTGTCCCGCACACTGCCTGCTCCAGCTGCTTGTCTCATTTCTGTTCACTGTTGACATGATGAAAGCAGGAGAATGGTGGAGTCCCATTGTGATAAGCTCTCTCCCTGTTTGCAGATACCAGCAATGACCAAGAGCCACCCACGGCAGGTCCCAAGCTGTCTGTCCAGGAGCCACTGAATGGAGCACGCACAGCGGGTCTTTCTCACCTTGCAGTTGTGATCGCTGGAACAAAGACCAGAGAAACCGAAGAAGCAGCCCTAGTCCAGATGCTTTTTAGAGTAACCCTGAGAAAATTGTCTGTTGAGTTACAACCAGTTTTGCCACTGGATATCATGAGAAGAGACCTTCCCTCCTGCATTGGATTCTATCAACCCTGGATGCCATTCCCCATGGACTTTGAGGGTCTCATATCCACCTTTCAGTAGGCGCTTCTTGCTTCAGCTCTGGGAGTTCTGGTTTACCTTCTCTATGAGAAAATGTTAATGTGTGCTCCCTTTGAGTTCTGGATTAAATGATCTTACCTGAAGCTGGGTCTTTTTAGATTAGAAGTACTGCTAGTCATTGCTGTTGTTCAGAAGTTCCCAAGTTCATGTCATACCCATTTCATCTATGAACAGGGTCCACTCTGACAGATGCTACCTGGCCTGGTCAGTGTTTCTCACATCAGCTCCATGGTGCCTTTCTCCCCTCCCGTGTCCCAGGTGAGACTCACACAGTGGCAGCTCGCCTCTCCTGGTGGGGACCCTGTATTTGGCAGATGTGCTTTGGCTAGATGCGTGAGAGGAAGTATAGTCTTTGTAGATTTGGAGGTGACTGGAGCACAGCTCCCCCACTGGAGAAAGTACTTTAGAGGAGGCCAGCCTTCTCTCAATGTTTTTTCTTTCTTCTGTTAAAAGTAACTTTGGTTGCTATCTTCATTATTGTAAAGAAACACATGCTTAAAGCATCAGAACGATAGACAAAAGAAGAAAAAACATTCTCTAATCCTACTTACCCCAAAGATAACTACTGAGACTCTATTGAAGAGCCATCCAGATCCCTTTCTAGGAATGTAGTGTCCTATCTACTATGTAATGGCACAATACGACATATATTCTTTGATAACACTCGTTGTTATTTAATGTTTTATCATGAACAGCTCTTCTATGCCAACACTTTTTTTTTAAATGATCAAGTAATACCTTTAATTACAGGAGAGAAAACTCAGGCCAAGTGTAATTTACAAGAAATGAGGGTGCTAAATCATTTAGTAAAGGGAATAAAGCCACGTGGATACAGCTCAAAGAATGCACATCCTCATTTTCTTTCTTTTTTTTTTTTTGCCGTGAGTTACATGAGTCTGCAGCCATTGTAACGTAAGAGCACTCTTCTCGGTTACAGAGATACACTGTCCTGTTTCCCTGATCACACACAGCTGGACGTTTAGCTTGTTTCTAGCTGTCCTCTGTTTTAAAGTGGCATGAATGACTATGGTTCTAGTTTAATCTTTACGCAGTTATTTCCTTGAGGTAATTCCCCAGCAGGAGAACAAAGGACAATTAGTGAAGGTTACAAAGACCTCAAAGTATGGAGCCAGCATTAACTGCTTTGCACCCCAAATGTATTAGAGACTCGGCCACTGGGAGGGCCGCCTGTGCCTTTTCTTGGATGACTTTGTATGTCCACGCTTGGGTAACTCTGGCCTCCTTTCCCTTGCCCAGAACAGAGCATAGCTGTGGAAGACAGTGGAGTTAAGCAGATGGTGAATGAGGGAGTGGTGATGTCTGTTTGAGTTTGGTATTGGGGTAGATCTTGTGATTCCTCATTGGATACTGACAAATATTCATTCATTCATAAGCCATTTGTGGAGCAGCAACTGTAGCAAGGTGCCAAGCTGGAGGCTGAGAAGACAAAGATGAATCAAACAGGGACTCAATCCTCAGAAAAATCACAGCCTAGAGAGGGCCCATGACTAATAACCCACATTTACTCCACAGTGGAGTAAGTTCAGTTATACATCTCAGGGCAGAAGATTTGGACCAATCTGAAAGTCTCAAAGGAAAACATGAAAATCACACATAATCCACTGGCCTATTCCTCTCAGCTGTCATTTTCAAGTGTCTGTTTGGCAGTGAGATTTGCTTGCTTGTGGTCATCTCCCTGGACACAGCCTCCCTTCAAGGAGGCATCGCCTTTCAAGGCATCGTCTGTGCCCTTCGTTGTTCCTCCAGAGACACTGGCACTGGTTTCTGTGACTTGCCCAGAAATCTGTTAGATTTCGACCTGAGTGGGAGTGAGCAAAACCAGAGGTACAGGGATTTGCGAATTGAAACCAAGTCTCAATGTTTTATGTATGTAGAGAAATTTGCATTAATTCATATCCTTCTGCTTGGTGGAAACTTTTTCAAATATTTCATTTTTATAAAAGTTACAATCTCCTTTAAGAAAATGCAGGAACTAGAGAAAAGGAGATCTCACCGTCCTAACCCAGGACTGATAGCATTTCAGTGACCTTCACCCAGCAAAAAATTTGTATTAAAATGGTGTTGAGGACAAGCGTGGAGGGATATGTGTTTTGTCCAATTTTTATTTTTAATTAAACATGTTCGGTAGTTAATTGCATCTGCATAGTTCAAAGATCAGATAATACAGGAGCACGGAGAGTGAGAAGTCTGTGTGGTCTAGCCGTCTGGGTCTCTGGGCTTACCCGGTGGTGCCAGTGTCTTTAGTTTCCAGTGTATCCTTCTATATTCTTTCCATGCATGTAAAACTATATATGTATATAAAATATGAGTGTTTAATGGAGGCCTTGGCATTATCGTCACTGGTTTCTAAGTTTAGCCTAAATTATCTGTGGATCTTAGTGGCTGACCTGGGATACAAGTAGAGAAGAAGAGAGGAAAGGGCGAAGAGCCGTGTGTGTGTGTGTGTGTGTGTGTGTGTGTGTGTGTGTGTGTCGGAGGGAAGTGGGTGGTTGTTGCTGAGGGAGAGAGTGAAGGAACAAGAAGCAAAGGGAAAGGGCAATTGTTCATTCATTCATTTATTCAACCAGTATTTACTGAGCAGCTATTATATGCCAGATTCTATTCTAGGCCTAGGAGAATCTAGAGTGAGCCAAAAAGACAAAATCCCTTGTCCTTGTGGAAATTTTTAAAAAGTCAAAGGTGGTAGATGAAAAACATAATAAACAAGGAAATTATATAACCTATGAGAATGTGGTAAGTGGTATGGAAAAAATCAAGTGGAATGTGAGAGATGGGGAGTCTCAGGGGAAATTCTTAAAGAAAGTAGTCAGTGTAGGCTTCATTGAGAAGGAGGCATAAGACCACAGACTTGAAGGAGGTGAGAAAGTGAGCCCTGTGGTTATCCGGGAAGGGAAGGCGCACCTGCAGAAGGAAGAGGCCATGCAAAGGCTCTGCAGCAGAAGCCTGAGTCCAGGAGGCTGCCGGCAGCCCCGCCCCCAGGCTGCTCCTGGCCCTCCCTCTGCAGGAGGCTGGCTTCCCTAGGGTCTAGAAGAAGTGGGGTCAGCCTGCTGGGACCTATCTGTAGTGCAGAGATTGTCCTATATCAGATGGTAGTTTTTCCTTTCTCCAAATTTTGATCTAAATATTTAATTTTACTCTTTCCACAATAATTCTGTGGTTGGATGTTAATTTAGTCCAAGAAAGGAAAGAAGGGAGTAACATTGTTTTAATAGAAAAAGCAAGATTGAAACTCAGTGGTCCTAGCTCTGAAACCCATCCTGCCACTTGTTGTCAAGCTGGTCTTTGGTTTCCTCCTTTAGGAAGTTGAAGGGGGTATGTTGATGGCTTTAGGACTGTTCTTGACCCCATAACCAGCTCAGACAGGACGTGGTGTTGGGTGATGTTGGGCCGTACTGCAGGGAGGCAGCAGGGGCTTCTGCCAGCGGAGGACTGTGCACAAGAGCACGCTGCCACCGACTTGCCCTCTTGAAGTAGAGCTCAGCTTTACCCTTCAAATAGGATATTCTATCTAAGTAAGTGCGGAATCCCTGGTGCTACCAGAGGAGACGCAGCAACGCTGCTCATTGCATTCCTCTCCTAGCTCTCTGTAAGCCCCACAGGGCTGGTTTTCTTCTTGCCCCTGAGGGGCGCTGGTTCTCAGTCTGCAGTGGCCACAGCTGTGGTGGGGTTGGGGGCCCCTTCTTTTGTTCTTTTGGCTTCAGAGGTTCCCTCCCTTCCTTACTGTCATCAGTTTGGATGCCTGGAAGCTTTTATCTGCCCTGGCGAATTAGGCAGTGGGGAGGAGAGAGAGTGTGTCATTGGCATCACCCTTGTTCCATGTGGAGCAAAGTCACTATGAATTTAAAAATGGGAATGTGTGTAGAAGGTTGTGGGGGCAGAGCTGGAGTCTTCAGCAGTTTCGTTTAGGGGAAAATGTGAAACATGAATAGAAGGGTTTTCTCTTTCACTCTTAAAGTATGAGTTACCTTGGTTGGGGTTACTTTATGCTTTTTCCTCAGTGTTTCCTCTGTGTGCGCGCGCGCGTGTGTGTGTGTGTGTGTGTGTGTGTGTGTGTGTTTTCACTATCCACGTTTGGTATCCTTAGCTGCTGTTAAACAGGGCAACAGACAGGTGACTTCCTGAACTGGGTTTCTCTTTCCTTCCTGGAGTTTTGTTGGTGGTGGTGTTTGTGAAGGGGCGTGTTCTATTCCCTTAGTACTGTGGGAGAAACGCACATACTGAGGTACCTTCCATTGAAAATGGATTCTGAGGTGTTCAATTTGTTGAAATCAATTTCTGATGTATTCCCGAGAGCTTTTAAAAATATATGTATATGTTTAAAAAGCCCTGTGTTACTTCTTCCACTTTGTGTGATGCCCTTTGTCTCCATCAACTGCGGTGGAGAGAAATTTTATTTGGAATATTCATAACAAGTCTATCGCTAATTATCACTTCAACAATGTGTTATGGAGTGTATCCATGCAGTCATCTGGAAAGGCACATATGCCGTGAAATTTGGGACTTGCTGTGTACTGGGCGCGCCCCTCCCAGTGTTTTATCAGATCTTTGCTCTGGGAGGAAGTAGAGGTGGTTTGTCAGAGAGAATGGAGGACTGACTTTGTAGCTGAGTGCATGCGTCCTTCATTCCTGTCTTCATAGCAACAATTTCCAGGGTAAGCTGCCTTTGAGTGTAAGAAAAGCCTTGAAATGAAAACCCTTCCGCACACCAAATGCCCATTCTGGGTAGCTGCAGAGATCGTGTCTGAGGTCAGCCCAGGTCAGTGCCAGGCGCACGGATCCCAGTTGTAGATCTAATTGCAGCCCAAGAAGAGGCCGCTGGCCTCAGTGCCTTCCAAACGCTCAGGCGGGAGGGGCGGGGCTAAAATCGCCCTCTGACTGGCAGACCACAGAAGCAAATGAAAAGGAGCAGTCACCGTCTCAGGCGAGGACAAGCGAGACTCCCTCTCCCTTTTCTTTCTTCCTGCTCACTTTTCTCTTGGGAAGGAAAGTGAACTCATGCTGCGTCGTTCTTCAGGATTCTCAGTGGACTTGAGTGTTGGGGGTCTGAATCACGTTACCACGGGGGCTCACGGAACTCTTCCCAGCGAGGCTTCCTGATGGCAGTGGGTGAAGCCCCAGAGGCTGCTGTGGACGTGGCCCGAAGTAATGGAACATAATGGAGCAGACCTCCTGTTGGACGAGTTGAGGCCTAGTGTAGTCAGAAGTCAAGTGGCTTATAGGAAGAGCCGCTAAGGGTGCAGCAGGGAGTGAACTGCCATCCCTGGCTGCGATATGACTTTGTGGATCTTTGTGGGTCCGCTTTTCACATCATTGGGGGATTCCGGCTCTCTTTTCTGGGTGTCCTCAGTCTTTTCTGAGGGATGTAATTTGGATGATTGTGGAATTGAATCTTACCATTAACTTTTCATAATGAGTTTTATTACATTTGGAGTTTGGTTTTGCTAGATGTTGCTTTAGAAATAATAACATTAATTTTTTTTTTGTTGAGCACTTACTATCTGCTAGGCATGTTATTTATCGACATCATTAAAAATTTAACATTAGTGGGGCATTTATGATATACCAAACTCTTAAGCACTTTAGATACTTACCTCACTAGGTCCTAGAACAAAGCTCCATTGGAGTTTTCATTTTCATGGGAAGAAACTGAGGCTCAGAGCATTAGATAACCGATTCCAAGTGGCCCTGCTGGTAAGCGGCCTGAAGGAAGGTAGCAATTTTACTATTTTATGCCTGTCTCTACAGCTGTGCCCTTCTTTCCCCTTTTAAAGCAGCAGGAGAAAGTGCCTAAGGAACAGCAAGAAGGTAGGATACAGGGCAAAAAAAAAATCAGGTGTTTCCTGGCTCTGTATGGTCGATGGGGATGCTGGTTCAGGGATGGCTCCTCAACGCTGCAGAGTTTGAATCTGGGCGCTTTGCACCTGTTTATGGAATATTGTAAAAACTCAGTGCTGGCTGCGTCCTTTAAAAATTGATTCAATAAACCCTGGGTTTCTGACATTCGGTTTCTTGGTTCTTGTTTGGGGTCCTGGAGGAGTTGGTTGGGAATGTATTTGAGAGGGATAATTCTGGGTGTATTTGCAAAGCAAGCCACCACGGATGTATTCTGAGGCAGCCTTCATCTGCGGGCAGGGGGACGTGGGCAGGAGCCCTTTGCGGCGCTGGGACGGGCAGAGGAGGTGGCTGGGTTGTAGTTAGAACACTGGTTGGCTTTGTTGTGGTCCAGCCTGGGCTCAGCCAGGCCACATCTATGAACTGTGCCCTCACCATGCTAATAGGTGGGTGATTCAGCCACTTCCTGCATTTTATTACCGGACAGAGGCCATAACAGCTCTTTGATTTAGCTGGTTAATAAAGTAAGCTATCAAGCTCCATTGTTTAACCACTGACTGGATTGCCTGGGGCTTGTTGCTTTCTGAGAACCTTCTGATATTGTTTTAGAATTGAGAGAAAGTTGTGGGATTTGCAGGCTGTCTGGGAGTCTCCCGAGTCTCTGGCTGGCTCCTTCTTGGGCAGCCCTGCCAGCCCAGTATGCCTGCACCCCTCCAGGACCAGGTCTCAGCTGGATTCTCTGGTCCCGGGGTCTGAGGGAGCTGATCAGCTCGGGGGTGCCAGGCCTAGAGGTTAATATCCGAAGGATCCGATGAGCTGTGTGGGAAAGAAGGAGGGGGGAGTTGTGCAAGCATGTGGATGTTTCCATTTGAGTCCCCTGTAGGTTCCTAGGGCTGCTGAGACAAGTTACATACACTGAGTGGCTTAAAACAACAAATTTATTCTCTCACAGTTCTGGAGGCCAGAAGTCCAAGATCAAGGTGTCATTAGAGCCACTCTCCTGCTGAGGGCTCTGGGGGAAAATCCTTTCTCACCTCTTTCTAGCTTTTGGTGGCTGCCAGTGTGCTTGGTGTTCCCTGGCAAGCAAAGGTGTCACTGTAGTCTCGGCCTCCATCATCCCTTGGCCTTCTCCCTGTGTGAGTCTCTGTGTCTCCTTTTCTTATAGGGACACCAGTCATGTTGGGTTTGGGGCCCACCCTAATCCGGTATGGCCTCATCTTGACTAAATCCATCTGCAAGGACTCTCTTTCCAAATAAAGTCCTTGTGTGCGATCTGGATAGACATGAATTTTGGGGGGAGGGGCACCATTCACTCCAGTCCAGGCCCTTTAGGATCAAGTGAAAATGACATGGGGACCCTGGTGAGCTGATTCATCGAAGGAGGTGTGGAGAGGGCTGAGCTCAGGCCTCCCACACATTCTAGGTGACCCCGTCCAGTTGAACTTCCTGTGATGACGGAAGTGTTCTGTAGCTGTGTTGTCCATGACGGTAGCCACACTAGACATTTGGCTAGTGCAGCTGGGGAGCTGGATTTTAAATAGTCACACGTGGCAGTGCAGCTCTAGACCTTCCCGAGATGGAAATGAGAGAAGCAAGGGGGCAAATGTTTCCAAAGTTCAGACAGTCGTTCGCATCCAGGGTGGTCGCCAGAAGTTTATAGAGCTGAGCAATGTAGGCTGCTGCTCCCTTGCCCTCCTGATGAGGAGAAGGTGCCATATGAAATCGTCTGCTGGAACTGTGTGTCACAGTCTGTCATGTTGCAGCTCCCTCGGGGTCCTGCCACCCCCGAGTGGTACCCATTCGGGCCAAGTCGGCGCCCTCACTCTCGGGTTTTCTCACACACACAGCGGTCCCACCACCCTGCTGCCGGGCGCTCATGCCCTGGGCCCTCCGATTCCTCAGTTCCATTTCCTTGAATGCTCCCATGGGCAAGTTAGGAAGGAGGTGCCATGGAAGTGCCCATAGGTGGCCCTACCCTCATCTCCAGGATCAAAGAAGGCTTCCTGGGGGGTAGGGCCCTTTAGCTGAGCCCTGCTTCTGCTACAGAGAGCCCAGACAGTGGCTGACCAAAAAGTGGATGCCCAGAGAGGTAGAAAAACTTGACAAGGTCACACAGAGTTGTGTGATGAACATTGCTGATTGGCAGATTTCTGAAGATCCACTCCTGGGTCCTTCCCAAATGCTGGACACCCTTCTTTGAGAGACAATAACTTAGTCTAGTTGTCAGCTGTTCTGAACAAACCGTGGGATTTCTGCTGAAGGATCAGATGCCCTTTCTGACTTTAATCCCATCAGGAGATGGTGTTTGGTTTAGTTGCTATTTTTATGTTGCAGACTGGCTGAGGTTTGTAGGTGGTTCTAAGTTATGCATGGTTACCCCTCCCAGCTACCATGCATTGAATACCCACACATGCCAGGTACTGGGCAAGGACATCTCACTGTGTCATTTAATCTTCACAGCTCGACAAAGTTGGTATTACTGACTCCGTTGTATAGAGGAGGAAACAGAGGCTTACAGAAGTGAACGTAGGATTCAAAGTCCATGCTCTCTGCACAGGCAGACGCTGCCCCCTTAAGAAGATGGAGGTAAATGTGCAATGGCCTGGATGAATTGGAAATAGGGTCCTAAAAAATCAGAATGTCATTTAAGGGCCAAGATCAGACAATATGACTCAGGAGGGAAGGGGAGGCCAGACCTGAGGCTGACCACAAGCGGATACGAGTCAGCCAAGCATCCAGCAACCACGCTGTGGGGTCTGAATGTGGAAAGAAAGCAAGGAGTGAAATGACAAAATTATAGAAAGAGAGGACAGCTCAGTGGTTATCAGGCTGGGGGTCCGTGGGGGTGCATGTAAAATGGCAACGTGAGGGTCCTTGTGGTGAGGGAAATGCTCTGGACCTTTCCTGTACTGATGACAATATCCAAGTTTGATACTGGGATATTCCAGTATAGTTTTATGGGATGTTATCTTTGGGGAAACTGGTAAAGGGTACACAGGATCTCTCTATATTATTTCTTACAACTGCATGTGAATCTATAATTATCTCAACAACTTTAATTAAAAATATATTTAAACCCTGAGGAAAAAAAAAAAAGGAAAGCAAGGAGTTCATGGGGCCACCTGTATCCAAAGGGCAGAATTCCAATTCTTTTCATATGCTGAAAGGGGAGCTTGAACATTGTCTTCTGCAGCAAAGATGTATTCCCATGTCTGCACTAGAGGCATTTAGGCTTAGCGTTGGGTCCTGCAGAGCCAAGAGGGCCAGCCCTGCCTGGAGCTGCTAAGGTAGAAACAATGTTGAGGCAGAGAGTGACAGAGGGCCATCAGAATCCCCAAAGGGTGTGGAATGTCGGGTTAATTCTGGTCGATCAGGCAAGTGACAAACACTTGAGGAGCTATGGGCACCAGAGACCATTCCAGGGCTAAGGACTCAGAGGTAAGAAAGCCAGCATGCCTGTCCATAATTCTTATGTTGTAGAAGAGGATACAGGGAATGAAAACGGAGTAAGAAAGCAAATAGGGCATGTCAGGTACCAACAGGTGCTATGAAGACCGAAGAGAAAAATGTGAAAAGAGTGAGCTGGAGTGGTCTGGGAGGGCTTCTCTGAGGAGGTGACATTTGAGGTAAATGAGAGGAGGTAGATATGTAGGGAGAGCAGGTGCAAAGTCCCTGATACAGATAAGCTTGTGTTGGGGGAAAACAAAGGACGTAGCTGAGCGGTGAGAAACTGGGGGTAGAGGAAGATAAGGCTGAAGAGATGACCAAGGGCTGGACCCTGTAGGCTCCTGTGGACTTTGCTAAGGAGTTGGTATTGGGAAGTCTCCCCGGAAGGTCTGATATTCTGTGTGGAGGGTGTATTTTAGAGGTGCAAGCGTAGAAAAAAGAGGACCGTGATCTACTACTACAGTAGTCCGGGCAAAGATGGTGGTGGTGTGACCAGGGCTTTGGCCGTGGAAGTGGAGCGAGTTGCTGGCCTGGGGTATGCTTTGAAAGTAGAGCCCTAAGGATACACTGGTAGTTTGGGCACAGGTGGAGCAGAAGGAGAAAAGGCCAGGATGACCCTAGGTTTGCCAGTGGCGTCCTTCCACAGCTAACTCTAGGAGACGGGTCAGATTCTTTTCGGGCCTTGTGAGTCCCCTTCAGGGCACGGCACTAGAAGTAAATGAGAGAACCAGTGAGTCGGGGTGGTTACCAGTTGGGAATCCAGTTACCAATTTCACTGATCTGGGTTCTTAGGCTTGTTCTTGCTGCAGGGAGCAGAGAGCGCACTCACGTTGTCTTGTTGGTGGGGTTAAATGTAAGGGTATTGAGGCAGGTGGTAAGGGCCTTCCAGAAGCCATCCTGGGAGCTGCCCCTCGAATGCCAAAAAGAACTGCAGCATGTTCCTCACCACCAGGGCCATCGGTCACTGTCAAGACCAGGGCATCTGTGGTTACAGGTGACTTTGCCATGGCTCTGGCACAGCTGTCCTCACTTTCCTGCAGCCAGGTCTGCCTCATTATTCACTCTCTGGGTCTCACTCCCAGCTCCCCACAGGGAGAGGTGGCTTGGATTGGCTGGTCCACCACAGGACATGTCTGCAGACTAGATAGCTCAGGCCAGGCTCAGGATAGAGCAGCTGGAGTCCTTGACATCTCCCCTGAAGGTCATTGTCTTTGGCTTGTGCACATATTCTTGACCTAGTCATAGCTAGAGAATTGTGGGACACCAAATGTGGCAGTTCAGATGCCGAGGGCCAGCTATGGTCCCCAAGGGCATTGGGGTGCATGAACTTACTGGTTCACGGACTGTCCTGCACATATAAGTCATGAAATCCAGAAAGACAAATGTCAGGCGGACAAGAAGGAGCTAACATGGCAGGTTAGGTTAACAAGTTCTTTTGGTGAAAGCAAGAACACAAAGTCCTCTCTTATGTCATAATACTTTATCTCTAGGGATGCAGAATTAACTTTATCTTTGGTGCTGCATCTTAAGAAGTGTGGTCCAGAGAGCACTGCATTCATCCGCTGTCTGTCAGCTCACTGAGCGCTCATTAGAGGGCCCCACCCAGGCCCCGCCCGGTGCTTCTGAATCAGGATCACTGCAGGCGGAGAAGCACTGCCCTAGGAATGCTGGGGCGATCTTCTTCCTGTCCCTTCACAGTGGCTGACTCTGAACTGACCATTGATTTTCTCCATCAGTCCCTCTGAGGTTAACCATGGAGGAGTAGAAATGTGTTTTTTTCATAAAATTTTTAGGACTGTAGTTGCTACAGACTAAATTGTGTCCTCCTCAAAATCCATATATTGAAGCCTAACCCCCACTGTAGCTCTACTTGGAAATGGGCCCTTTAGGAATTAATAAAGTGAAATGAGGTCATAAAGGTGGGGCCCTGATCCAAAAGAATTGGTGTCTTTATAGGGAGAGACAGCAGAGTGGCTGCTCTCTATCGCCATCAAGTGCGTGAACTGAGGAAAGGCCTGCTGAAAATAAATTTCTGTTGTTTAAGCTACCCAAGATTGGTATTTTGTTGTGAGTGCCTGGGTAGGCTAAGACAATAATATTTTCACAAGTTATTTTCTGCGTACTTTGGTTTCATTAATGTCTCTAGATTTTTTGGAGCTTACCTGCTGGGGGTCGGTTATTCTGGTTCACAAACCATGCAGATCAGATGGTGTCACTGTTGTGCTCGGAATCCTCCAATGGCTTCCCATAGTGCTTGGAGTGAAATCCAGGGTCCTCACCATGACCATTGTTATCTGGCCCCTGTCTGCTGCTCCAGGTTCATCTAACAACCCTTCATCTTGTATCACTGCTTTTTGGCCCTAAGCACATTCCCACCTCAGGACCTTTGCACTTGCTGTTCTCTCTGCCTGGAATGCCTTCTCTGGCCATCCCATTTCAAACAGTATTCCCTAATACTCTTTATTTTCTTGCCTTCCTTTATTATTTTTTAGGAGCTTTTATCACTACCTGTCACTATATTATGTCTGTCTCTTTTACTAGAATGAAAACTCTGTGAAGGCAGGGACTGGTGTCTGTTTTGTAAATTTCCAAATTCCCACACAGTGCCTGGCACTTAAGTAGATGCTTAACAAAGTAGATGCTCAATAAATAGATAATGAATGAACCACACCACTAGAATTCTAATCATGCCTTAGTGGAGAAGCCCCCACTTTGCTATTATAATCTAAGAGAACTGGAGGTCTGTTTCTTCCTTAATGTTCTGCCTGAGTCAGACCCTTCCCACTAAAATTACCAGTTGCAGCCAACATTTACTGAGCACTGGATGTGAGAGAGAATACATTAGATGTTGATGAAAACCGTATTTCAGTCCCTAGCCTTTTACAGGGTAAGGGTCAGCCAGGAAGAACCACAAAACAGCAGCAGTGACAATACTCTCCGGGGAAGGGCCTGTACATGTGCCCCCCTGCCAAGGAGCTCTCTGCTCAGAGTGGTCAGTGGGAGGCTCAATGAAGATGCCCCCTTGCTGCAGAGATCTGAGCAAGAAATTGGCTCTAGGTGGAACAGTATCTGTAAAAGCTGATGGGGCTCCCAGATGGCCACCGCCAGTCTGTCCTCCATGGCTTCATGCTTCTCGAGTCCCGTTGTGAGGCAGAACCAGTGCAGGCTTGCTGTGCAAGGCCCAGCCACAGGCCTAGAGGGAACAGCTGGTCTCAGGAGGCCTTCCCAGCCCCTTGACCTTTCTTGTTCTGTGACTGTGCCAGGGCGTCAGCCACACCGCTGACAGACAGGAAAGCAGACCCCTGGCAGCGGGTCCTTTACGGAGCTGCAATGTCACCTCCTTCTCCCCCTGTCCTTCCCTGTTCCGAGGCTTGTGGCCTCACAGTCTCACAAGCTGGAGGCTCCCATGCTGAGGGGGCGAAGCAGCATCTCCTCCACAGCTGTGTCCTTTGAGAGTTCACCAGGTCTTAGACTTCTCTCCATGACCCACCTGTGTTCAGTCATTGTCCAGATGACCTGGACACCAACAGCAGGACTCATGAACGGGGGGCACCTTTTCTCTGTGGCCTCAGGTGAGGTGCTTGTGTCTCCCATGATGCTCAGAGCCAGCAGTGACCAGGGGAGGCTCTGGGCACCACCTAGCTCTTTTCTGAGTGCCAGGGACCTGCTGTTCTCTTGTCGATGGTAATTACAAATCTGGGGAGGCAGAGGAAAGGACACAGACTTTGGAGTCAAGTGGCTCTGGATTCAAGTCTCGCCTGTACCATTCATAACTGTGCCCTGGACTAGCCTCCTTAGCTTCTCTGAGCATCGTTTCCTTGCCTCTGAGTTAGGAGTACTGTCATCCTGTCACTTCAGTTTCTTCCCTCTTCTTCCCCTCTCCAAGCCAGTGGGCCTCGAATGCAGCTGGCTCGCGGACGAAAGGCTCAAAGACCAGCCCCCACGTGGTGTTGCAGCACTTGGGAAGCTGGACTTGGCGGCCTCCGTTCCCTGCCAGTGCTGGAGCGGTACGTCAGTGACAGGGGCACAAGTCTGTGGTTAGCAGGGCCATCTGGAGGCCCCGATGGACCTTCCTTCCAGAACCACTGTTCTAAGCATTTGGTCCTGTTCACTTGTTGAACCCACACAGTCTGGGCACTGGCTCGGGGACCCTGTTAATAGTAGCCCTTGACATTACTTTCATGGCAAAATAGTTGAAGAGCTTATTTTTAGCTGGATTATTGTTTCTGTGCTTCTTCCGTCTTTAAAATGAAAAGGCTCCACTTGTGTTTGTAGGATCTGCCCCCGCACCAGAGCCCATAGTTCAGGGCCTCATTTGATCTAAGAGGGGTTGGACTCCCAGTGCCCACATGACAGGTGCAGATAAAAAATGTGGATCCAGTTGTAGAGCTCGGCCAGGCCTTTCAGCTGGAGGGACAATAAGAAGGAAGGATATAAACAGCCATGGTTTGGGAACCAGACGGGTCTCGGTTTGGATCAGGCCCCAGCATTCTCTGAGCAGGTGATCTGAGGTAATGTCTCAGTTTCCTTCTCTGTGAAATGGGAATCTGAGATGGTTCTGAGGTTAAACTAAGTAGCACTGAAAGAGTTTAGTGCTTTGACTGAACACTTACTAGTCACCTACCAGGGGCTCGTCACTGTGCTGGAGACCCCTTGAAGACCCAGCAATTCCCTGTCCCTTCGCTCGTGAGTTTTCTGGTGTATGAGGTGCTGACAGACACACTCTGTGAGTTGGTCACCAGCGGCATCCTGGGAGGCATGTGTGAAGCGGAGGGCATCTTCATACTGTGAACGAGGACACTGATCGGTTCCGGAGGGGAAAAGTAACTCGGTCAGACTCTTGTCACCGTGGTTTGCCAGTGTTGGGCCAGCAGCTAGTCTCTGACTTTTTGCAGGAGTCCTTCTTCTATATCTTCGTGACTCAAAGCCAGAGTCACAGACTGGCGGCCTCCGCAGCACCCGGAAACGGTTAGGAATGCCCATCTCAGGCCTGACCCCCGCTCTTCTGATCAGAGCCTGCGTTTTAAGAAGATTGCTCAGATGATTCGTGTGCACGTTAAAGTCTGAGAAACTTGACTTGAGACCATACCCACAGCCTCTAGCTGAGACATCAAGTGGTAGCTTGTCCCAGGCTAGGATGCCAGTCTTTAAAACACGGAGTATAAGTGTGTTGGATGGCAGCATGGTGCGGTGGCTAAAAGGCGAAGCCCCGGATCTAGACTGTCGGGTCCGAATGCTGGCCCCACCGCTGGCTGCACCAGCTAAATGATGTTCATGGTACAAGATGTGACCTCTCCTTGCTCCAGTCCCCATAACTCCATTGTCCGAGGTGGGTGATGAGAATACCACCTCAGAATGACGGTTGCTGGCGGTAAATGAGGTAGCTGTTCAAGTGCTGACCTTCCCGAGGGCTTGCCCTAGGCCAGGCACTGCTCTCAGCGTTCACATGACCATGGACTTGAGCTGGCAGCTTCAACCAGTGTTAACTTTCGTCATGACCTCATAGGACTTGAGAAAGAGACTTAACACTTTTCATGGTATTTATGGAAAGAGCAGAATGATTGTTTCATAGTGCTCTAAAGTTCTGATGACCCCACGTTCAACATATCCTTAAATACAGGGTCACACGTGAAAGTGTGTGTAGCATTTATATAATCATGAAGTTGGCATCCGAAAGCCCACACTCACTGGATATTATGAAATGCTCTGGGAAGCTCCTTCCCCTCTCAACAATTCTGTGATTCCCTGTGGTTTATAGAGACAGTGATTTCGAGCTGCATAACCATGTAAAATGATAGCATGTGGGGCTGTCAGAGCCCCTGTGACCATCACATGCGGACTCCGCATTCTGCAGATGAGAAAACCAAGGCCCAGAAAGATCAAGAGACTTGTCTAAGGTCACACAGGTGGTCAATGGCAGAAACAAAGCTAGAGGTGAGGGCTCCTAGCTCCCAGCCCAGTGCTTTCCACTGTGAATGAAGGACGTCTTCTCCTTCATTCATTCACCACATATTTCTTAAGGGCTTGCACAGTGCTGAGTGCCGCTTAGAAGGGGAGTATACAGTGGTAAGCAGCACAGCAAGGTATCTTTCCTCTGGCACTCACGTCCTGGTGAGGGAGCAGGGGGAAAGACCATGCGAACGAGCAGGAATGCGAAGACCAAGACAGTTTTGGATGTTGATGACTGCACAGAAGGGGGAAAAAATCATGACACGCTAGCAACTGATTTGGGCAGAGGAACATGAGACCAGACTGTCAGAGAAGTCCTCTCTGATAGGGTACATTTGAGATGAGCCAGGAATAAAGTGGGGGGGGGGAGTGAGTTGTGCCGCTGGGGTGATACGAAACTTCCAGGAAGAGCCAACCTTCTCATACCGCCTGGGCTCTTAATCCTGGTACCAACTGTCGCAGGTCAGGTTCCCCAGCAAACAGCCTGGGAGCTGGAGATCTGTGTGCAGGAGGCTTCCTGGGGAGAAGGGGAAGCAGGCTGGTGCAGGGGAAAGTGGGGGTGATGCAGCCGCAACAAGCCTCAGTTCTATAGAGTTTTGGCTCTTCGGTGTTGTCCCATATTGAGGTGAAGTGGCTGGGCCTTTGTCCCCGCGCAACTGACTAATCAATCAGTCATCAGATACAGGCTCCCCTGGGGGAGGGTCCATAGCTCTGTTTGGTGATGCAGTTTGGGTAATTCCTGGGCAGGGATTCAACTGTGAGCCTTCAGCTGGCCACATCCCTGCGGCTGGGAGAAGGGGGCTCCGGGCAGAGCCACAGCCTCAACCACAGCCTGTCACTAAGGCACCGAAGTTTTTTTTGCTGGCAGGACTGTCCCACTGAAGGAAATAAGGACATCTTTATCTCATTTTGTTTGTCTGTCTGAATATACATTTATTTATCACCTAATTGTTGATGTTTACTGACTTCCAATTAATGGGCTGGGCACTGAAGGGGCAGAAATGAATTAGGCACATATTCCATCTTGAAGTTTACAGGGCTTTAGGGAAGAGAAAACAGTTGACAGAGGAATAGTTAAGTGAGTATCTCCTTATAGCTCTTTCAGCCAGTAAATTGTACGAAAACACTTCTGTAATACACACCATAGTCACTTAAACATTCAAATCCATGGGGTCAATGAGAGCTTTACATAAAGTATGTCGCATCTGAATACATTCACCCTTATTTAATGAACAGAGGTCACGGGAATTTCATAAACCCATATGATTAGCTTTTGGGGAGGAAATGAAGGAGAGAAGGAAGAGATGAATTGCTTGTATATCTGAATAATAATAAATACAGCGCATATTTGTGAATCCCTTACTATGTGCCAGGTGCAGTTCAGAGCTCTATATATGAATGAATTCTTACAGTCCTCCTGGCATCTCACATGCTATTGTTATTTTATTTTACAGATGAGGAAATCACAGAAATTTGGGGATTTGAGTTATTTTTTAAAAATTAGAAACATGAAGGCAACATTTGAAAGAGGATACTTAGTAAATCTAAAATAATGTAGACCCCTCCAATTTCCTTCTGACCTTTGAATGTATATGCATATATTTGATACCTTCTCTCAATTCACGTGTGCTAGATTGCATTGCGCCTTGATAGTTTTATTGCACGTTGGGATCACATGTCCGCCCCTTATTTCTGTGTGTCTGAGGATCACTCTGAAGAGCTTTAGGAGCGATGGCTTTCTGTGCCGAGAGGTTTTTGTTTTGACTGTCCAGTGGCCACCGATCTGGATTTACATTCAGGCCGTCGTCAGGACCCAGGACAAGCAGCAGGGCTGGGGTGGAGACAGGGAGGGCAGGCCCCGGGTTTTCTGACTCGAGTACGTGAGAGTACGTGAGAGCACTTGAGAACGATAAGACCCTGTGGCGCTGTGATATTTTCCTTCTGTCATCACCTGGATTTCTGTAATTATGTGTCAGGTCTGATTCCGGTTTCTTTTGATAAAAGCAAAACATTTGTTTGTTTTTTTCCGTAAGATGGCTCTAGGAGTGCTTACTTGTCTCTAACTTCATTAGAAACAATTTTGTTAGATTGTATTGTGACAGCTGTCATATCGGCATGCATTTTTAAAAAACAAAAACTGGTGAATTTTTGTGTGGCTATTTTAATGTTGAAGATGGAAGAAAATGAGCAACATTTTTGGCATATTATGTTTTATTATTTCAAGAAAGGTACAAACACAATGGAAATGCAAAAAAAGTTTTGTGCAGTGTATGGAGAAGGTGCTGTGACGGATCGAATGTGTCAAAAGTAGTTAGTGAAGTTTTGTGCTGAAGATTTCTTGCTGAATGATGCTCCGTGGTCAGGTAGAACAGTTGAAGTTGATAGTGATCAAATTGAGACATTAATTGAGAATAATCAACATTATACCATGTGGGAGATAGCCAAAATACTCAAAATATCCAAATCAATAAAGTTATTGGTGAAAATTTAAAAATGTGTCTTTTATTTTCCAGAAAAATCTAAATGGGCTTTTTGGCCAACCCAGTATATTCAGGCGGCTGCCAGGACCTGAGACAAGCTGCAGGCTTGGGGTGGAGACAGAGAGGGCAGGCCCTAGGTTTTCTAACTCGAATGTGTTAAAGTGTATGAGAGCACTTGAGAACGATAAGACCCTGTGTGAGTGTGATATTTTCCTTCTGTCATTATCTGGATTTCTGTAATTTTGTATCAGATCTGATTCCAGTTTCTTCTGATAAAAGCAGACTGATTTTTCCAGCAGGCATCATATATATAAGTGGATGTTGTTCCCATTTTGTAAGGCTTCACCCCTATTCATGGTATAACACAGGGGTCAAAAAGTGGATGTGACATGGCCGGACAGGTAGGGTCAACAGGCCATGCGGGATGGAGAAGAAGGGCTCCCACAGACTCTGGGGGTCCAAGGGAGGGCGCCATTGAGCTGGCTCCGGGGGAGTGCTGCCTGTGAGAATGTTGCAGAGCGGTGGCCCGAAATCCAGATTTTTAATGTAAAATCTTAATTCTTAGCCAACTGATTCACATTTTTATAAAAGACTGTGTATGTCAAATAAAATATATCCGCAGGCCAGATGGAAGGGCTGCGCTAAATGCAAGCTTTGGCACTGGGGGAAAGGTTCTGGATGGGGTATGAGGAGACTGGCCAGGGCACGGGGTGCTTGACAAATATCACTGAAGGAGCCTGAGTCGGTACTTTGAGCTCTAAAATCCTGGAAAGGCCACGTGTTCTCTCTTTTTTTAAGTTTTTATTTATTTACTTTCAGGGACAGGGGAAAGGAGGGAGAGAGGGAGAGGAACATGATATGTGAGAGAAACAGCAATTGGTTGCCCCTCTCACACCCCTAGCTGGGGACCTGACCCACAAACCAGGCATGTTCCCTGACTGGGAATCGAACCAGCAACATTTTGGCCCACAGGCTGGTAGTCAATTCACTGAGCCACACCAAGCTAGCGCAGGCTACGTATTCTTGATCGGCCTGATGTTTTTCATCTGTACAATGAAGCTTTTGCAAATTTACATAATTCATAATGTGCAGGTCGGCACCTACCACCCCGGGAGTGGGGTACCCATACGTGCATTTATGGTCCCAGTGATTCCACCCATGTCTGGCAGCGGGTCTCCACCTCGGCTGCCCCTGGGGAGCAAAATACGCCCACCAGGCTGCACCTTAGACTTCTTACACTGGTGTCTCTGAGAGTGACAATTGGGACCTGTATTTTGTTTTCAGTTTTCCCAGTTGATTCTAGTGGTGGCCAAGGTGGGGAACTGCTGCCTTGAAGTATGAATTCTTTCAGAAATGCCTGTGGAGCCCATGGGTCATTTCCAGAATTCCTCAGGGAAGGCCATTCATCACCCTGTGAGGAGGGATTACATTTTGGACCTAATCAAAGACAAAAGGCCATCAAATCAAATTGGTAGTGCTACTTGGATTGTTTGAAAAAGTGAGTTAGCATCTCTTCTAAATAAGGAGAATAAGTCCCCGGTGTGGTTAGGAATTGGCTCTGACAAAGGCAGTTGTGAGTATCTGCAGACTGCAGGTGTGATGGTGTAGCAGGTGGGGCCGCTGGGCAGCCCTGAAGTCCGGGGTGGAGGTGTGGGCTGCCAACGGCCACCCAGTGCCCTGACCCCTCTGAACTCCACAACACAGCATCTCTCTTTGCCTGAGTCCAGAGTGCACTCGACAGAATTAAAGTCATTCTCTTCTGTGTGTGCAGCTGGTGTGAGAGCTGAATGTGGATACATTTTGTACCGTGGGAAGAACGCTGTGAAGAGCGAATCTGGGATCTCCAGGAGTATGTCGTGTGGATAGCGTGCGTTTCGGATAGGGATCGCCCCCTCTGCGTCCATCCACCCCTCCCCATCACTTTGCACTGCCTGTGTAGTCCTGGGCCTCTGTCCCTCCCAGCTCTGAGCAGTCTTGCCAGATGGCTGAGATGTGCCAAGCCCACCTGTTGGTGAGGACTCTCTCTTCAGAATTACCGTCTGGGTGGGGCTGCCCACCTCCCCCTGCCCCTCCTGTCAACGGCACTGCCAGGAGGATGCAAGCAGCTCAGTAGTGTTTCCAAGACACAGGAACTGTCCAGGTGATGTGGTTGAAGAAATTGTGAGTCTGGAGAATGCTATTCATGGGTCACTTCTTTTTGGTTTTATTTTATTTTTTAAGAACAGATAACACGAGATCTACCCTTTTGCTGTAGGTCTCTGTGTACAGTGCAGTGTTGTTGACCACGCACAATGTTGTACGGCACGTCCCTGGAGCTTATCCGTCTTGCTTAACTGAAACTTTATGCCCCTTGAACAGCAGCCCTTCATTTCTCCCTCCCCCGGCCCTTGGTTTGGTTCTGTGAATTTGACTGTTTTAGTACCTCGTGTAAGTGGGATCGTGCAATATTTGTCCTCCTGTGACTGGCTTATTTCCCATAGTATAACGTCCTCAAAGTCCATCTATGTTGTTGCGTACGGCAGGATTTCCTTCACAGGTTGACTAATGTTCCATTGTATGTATATACCACATTCGGCTCATCTGTGTTTTCGTTGATGGACACTTAGGTTGTTTCCTATCTTGGCTATTGTGAATAGTGCTGCAACGAGCAAGGCGTGATAATATCTCTTTGAGGTCCTCTTTTCAGCCCTTTAGGGTATATAGTCATGAGCGGGATCACTGGGTCGTAAGTTCTATTTTTATTTTTAAATCTTTGGGGCGGAACCTCCATACTGTTTTCCATAGCAGCTGCGCCAATTTACATTCCTGCCAACCGTGTGCAGGGTTCCAGTTTCACGGGGGTCCCACTGACCTCCTCCTCAGTCTTCTAATGAGTCTGCCTGTGCTGGGGGAGCCAGAAGTAACGTCCCACGGTCCTGCAGCTTCTCAGTGACTGAGCCCAGACGCACACTCATGGCCACTCGAGTCCTTGAGAAAGACTTATGGCCAGGTGTCAGGCCTGGAGCTGGGACTGGGAGATAGAGGTGACAGGAGAGTTCGGCCTGGTGTGAAAGAGGACAAGCAGAGGGGGATCTGGCTTACTCAGGACACTGATCGCTTCCAACTGGGGTTGGCACAGGGAGCTGGGCATCATCCCAGGAGCCTGCAGCTCCCAGAGGGGATGGCCGTGTCCTGGGTGAGGTTTGGGGAGATTGCTGGCTGAACCGGTGCAGGCAGGGCTTTCCAGCCGCAGGAAATAGCACTTACAAGTGCAGGGGGGTGGAGTCATGACTTGCTGGGAAACTACAAATAAAATAACATGCTTGTCAAAGGGGTCCTTTGATGTCAGTGTTTGAAGAAGCCAAAGGGCTGCCCTAAGAGTCCCAAGACTTTCCTGCCTGACTTCTCCCTCTTTTCCTCTCTCCTGTCCCTCTCCCTGCTACCACCTCCTTTTCCCTATCTAACTAACCCCCAGCCCCCTTTCAGAAAAGGCAGATCCTGCTGGAGTTGCCCAGGGAATTAGAACCAATGAGATGTAAGTGTAGCCTCCACAGGAACCTTCTTTGTGCTCTGCACTGTGATTTGGTTCTACAGGAATAATTTAGTTACTGGAGTGTACAATGTATTTATTAATGAT
>PVJI01013241.1:0-48480 GCA_004026765.1 Micronycteris hirsuta
TATTCAGAGGATCCAGAGTAGTCCCCTGCACTGCTCAGCAGCTGAATGATGTATGACTCTAGGTGGCCTTTCTGGGTCAGAATAAACAGTGCCATTTTGGCCCCAGAAATCAAAAGGAAGGCCTAACTGAATTTCTTTCCCCTGCTAGTGCTCTCTAATATTTTTGGCTTACTTGGAATCCTGTTTGGGCCTTGATTTGGCTCTTATGTTGGTGCTCTTCATCTCAGGTCTTACGGAAATATGGAGGTGGCCTTCATGTGGTCACGAGGCCGTATCCCAACAGAGCCCAGCTATACCAGGGCTCCCTTGAGAGAAGGTTTTGCCAATCACCTTGATGAACTGTTCTTAAGAGATTACAGTGGTTCTAATTCTCACTAGATAATGTCTCCAAGAGTCCCATGACCGTAGTCTCTGTCTGAATGATGTTCTTTACATGTGAGTGCTTTCCGCTCAGGTTCCTTACTTTGCTGTCTAGTCCTAGCAAACACAGTGGGGCAGAATCCAGGTGGGGGTGGGTGAGGTTGGCTGGGGCGAGGTGAGGATAGGAGTAGCATACCTGAGTCCGTAGAGCAAATATTTGAAATTTGAGGCCTTTAGGTTCGCTTTTACTTTTTAAATGGATTTTACTTCCTGAGAAATGATGTACCAAAAGCCCTTATGAACAAAGGGAAGGTTAATCATGGTGAATTCTCAGAATCCTATATACACTAAATAAGTTTATATAATATATATAATTTAATATTCATTTATTAATCAAGAAGATATATGAAGAGAGTAAAATGTTAAATAATTCTCCAACTTGATAGAATAAGGGTATATTTTGAAAGAAGAAGTGTAAATTTAAAAAATAATTAGACTTTGGGAAATAGATACATTTTTATATATTTTGTTGCTATGGATATACCTAGCTAGTGCACAAGAAGAACTGCAAAATATTTTTATGTAGATAACACCAACACATTTTAATGCTACTGATATAATTAACGGGTACTATATGTATGCTATTTAAATATTATGTCTTCCTTGTCAATGTTCAAAAATATTTTTTTAAATTTACAAATAAGGATCTTGCACAGAGTGTTTAAATAAACTTTTTCAGCTGAAATGGCTAGTAATTGGCACAGAAAGACTTGGAATGTCATTCTGTCTAACTTTGCACCCACATTTTCTCCCATGGAAGGATAGATTCAGTTTCAGTGCTGTTGAAATCCCCCCGCCGATGCAAAATTTTCTAGAGAGGCTAGTAATGACTGGTATTTAACATTGTGGACTTATTGACTTTCCTACCCTTATCTGACTCTTGATTCTTATATTTAATTTTAAGCGTTATGTTTCATGAAACCTGCTCTACCCCTCAACTGCTCAGTTTCCACTTCTAAAGATGAGTTAGAATTTTATAGCTGTCTAAGGCATGCTGTCATTGACTTCCAGTTCTCTTATAAAAAGGTACTGATTGTGAAAGAGAGATAGGAATTTTCTGTGATTTGGCTATGACAGCCTGAGTTGCTCAAAAACAATAATTTAATATTTCATAATGAAATCAGGCAAAATATTTCCCAAGGTTCTGTTGCTTGAGTCAGATCCACAGTGTGTATCATGGGAAAGGAGCAGCTGAGGTTCAGACGTGTGCCAACCAATGAATGAGTACCAAGTGTTTCACTACGTTGATTACATCTCAGTTTTCTCTCTCTATCCAATGTTAACGCAGGAAAAAATGAAGTTATAGGTTGGCAGTGTGGTCTTTGAAGGTTTTTGGAAGACACATGAGGAAAACACAAGACAGGAGTATGAAGCCAGATCATAAAAAGTCACTACAAGATTAATTGTGAAGATCAAAGGTCCATTGTATTTGTAAGGAAGGGAAAGAAAGCTCCGGAAAAATGTGCAGAGTCAGAAAAAGGCCATGATAAAAATAATGTTGTGCTTGCATTAAGGAATAATTCTATTCCTAAAGAAAGAATTATTATTGTGAAGAAAATGCACTTTACCCAGTGATATTTCTTCCTGCCCTGAACAAAGGATTCTGGGTCTTTAATGAGATTTACTGTGACAATTAAAACAGTGTAGGATTCTCTTAAAGGGAGGAATTATGACCTCCTCAGCAGCTTAGTCCTGTTACACAGGGTTGCTTCTCTGGTAGCATTCTACAGCAGCATAAAGTACAAGGGTGATCTCTTAGCTCTGGGTATTATGGATTCTATGATTTTAATGACCCTAATAATCTAAATGCTCATATCTCTCAGAAAATGGCCTATGAAGTCCGAGGCTTAATCTCCCCAGGATTTGTTGAGATAGGAAGGTACAAAGACGTTTCTTAACTTGAAATGATTTCAGAATGAAACAAGTTTCATAATAGGATGAGCTGACATAGAAGGATGTTTTAAAAAAGTGGGTCGCGGAAAAATGTGCAAACATATGACCCTGTAGAGAGAGAAACAGATGGAATGTGTAGTAGAGGGAAATGAATATATGTTGCTTGGTTTCTTCCCTGGAATGGTAGAGTGTACACTGGGGTATTTGGCATCTCCAGTTGGGAAGCTTTCAAGGTCTCATCTGGACTCCAGCAGCTCAGGGGAAATACTGACATAGGAGAGGTCTTGGTAAAAAGCAGGCCGTTGCCCATGTTTGCAGAGCTTCTCCAGGTCATGCCACGGCGTGTAAATATCCCAGCCCTACTCCATGTCCAGCCCTTGACAGTCACTGGAATGCCCAGCTTGAAGGAATTGAGATGGAAGGTCAGGATGCATGTGATCATTGCACCCTCAGAATAAGACAGTGTTGCTGAAACTGTGGGGTCCAGCTTCCATGACGTCAATGATAAATCTTCTCCTGTAGGTCCCAGTCAGAGCCAGTGCTCCATTTTACTAAATTAAAAACAGAGAAGTGTCAGAGAAACACCATTTCCTTTCAGCTGCAGGAGACATCACAGAAGTAATTAAACTGGATTTAAGTATGTCAGGCACATTCCTTTTATTGACAGTGATAATAATTCTGTAAATCAAAACCTGGAAGCATTTTCAGTGTTGTTGAAGTGCCAAAGATATAAAAACCAAGGTTCTTAAAATCAAACCTCCTGAAACTCAACTTGATCTATGGAGCGCATGAGGCGAGAGTGCGCCCTGGATTGGGAATGTGGCCTCTCTCCTAGAATTCAGTGCCAACAAGCTGTGTGATGATTATGAGTATACTTTCTTTTTTTTTTTTCAGTTGAGTCCTTGAAAGTTATAGTGGTATAAAACCAAATGGAGTAGCTCTTCAGTACCAGTGAACATTTATGGCTTTGAGGTCACCTGGAAAATCTCCCCCTTACCCCAATATTTCCTTTCCTAATGTTGTCAGTAGGTTTAGTTGACATTTATTTCCCTAGCATCCCTGCATTTTTTTTTTCATTCCATATTTAAGGTTCTCCACAATCTTGCTCAGCGAACACAACTCTACAGCGTGCTTTAGGTTTTGTGCACTCAGGCATCAGCTCTTTGCTGCAGACTGGTACAGAGACACACTGGTGCAGGCACTGAATGCCTGCTCTCTGTTCCTTCATCTCTGCTGAAAGGCTCCCTCATCCACGCTGTTCCCCTCCTCCCCACTTCCCACTGTGCCTAAGAAAATTCAGCCCATGGAGCTGACCCAGCTCAAATTAAGTTCGTTCAGAGTAGAGTAGTTCTCGGTGAGAGGGTAATCTTTTCTGTTTCTGAGTCTCCAAACACTTATTCTCAAACAGGTGTCTGTTTATGTGTGTGTATGTCTGTATTCCCTAACCGTATCTTACATTCCGTTCGTTTATTTTTGGTATTATTTCTCAGAATGTCTAGCACATATTCAATGCTCAGTAATATTTTAAGATTGGTGTCTTGGACATGTTTCTCAAGACTTTTTTTAGAGCAGATTTAGGTTCACAGCAAATTAAGAGAAAGGTACAGAGATTTTCCATAGGTCCGCTGTCCCCACGCATGCATTGTCTCCCGCATTACCAACATCCCTCACCAGAGTGATGCACTTGTTATAATTGATGGACCTGTGTTGACTCAGTACAATCACCCAGTTCATCATTTGCAAGGTAACTGATGTGTGCGCCCCTGCAGTTCTTTTAAGAAAGCATCCACATATTATGTAACATCTGGCAGGGATAATGTGTTGTGTTTTATCACATTAATGTAAATGCATTTTTCATTATCTTTATTCCTGATAGTCAAGACCCATGTGGAATTAGCTAGAAAGAAAGCACTTTGAATAAAGATGTGTGTGTCTATCTGGGAGAATGTGGGAAAGTGTGTGTGTGTGTGCGCGCATGCGCACATGCATATATACCAGGGGCAGTGTAATTAGAAACATCGCTTTCTATTGTCTTCAGATTCTGTGGAAGTCCTGCTTTGTATACTATCCCATTAAATTTAACAAATTCTGGGACCTGAAGTTGTTTCAAGATGACTTTTTTTGTTCATTTTATTTTTTTCTCATTAATTAGCTGATAGCTGCAAGAATAATAACATTACTATGAGAGGCTGCACTGCTTATTTAGTCTTTTTTAGCCAAGCTTTAAGTTTTTGCAATGCCGGGGTATTTTTCTAGCAATAACATAAGCTTTCTACTATTTTGCTTATAATAATGTGTCACTTGTGTGCCCTGGTGTAGTCTGCCAATATTCTTGAGGAATTCTCTAAATGTTGCCTCTGTAAGAGCTCCAGAAGAGCCAAATGCCCGTTGGATATTGATGAAGATAGTACAGTTGTATGGACAAATGTTCAATGCAAAGGCTCACTTGGCCCTCTTGCTCTGGTTCAGTATTTTAGAAGGGTTTGCCTAGTATCAGCTTAATAGGATAATGACTATTATTATCTCCCAGTCTGTTTAAACCACAATCACCAGCCTGCCACTCCTGAAGTGACGGCATCAGAAATAGAACTTGCTTGGTTGTTGGAGGGGTTGAGAAAAAAGCTTAAAACATAAATTCCAAGAACACTAGAATTTGTCTCTGTAGTTCAAAAAGAGGTATTGTCATGAAGGGGCTGGACTGCATCAGTGGATCCCAAAATATGGTGTTTGGATGAGCAGTGTCAACATAACCTGTGAGCTTGTTAGAAATGCATATTCCCAAGTTTCAGACCTCCTGAGCTAGAAACTGGGGGGTAAGGCCTGGGAACCTACATTTGAAGAGACTCCAGATGGTCTCGACATACACCTGAGTTTGAGAACAATTGGAGTAGATGACCTCTAAAGTCATCTCTTAATCATATGCTTTCCAGAGAACAAAACATTGATTTAATAGAATTAAGGAAGTTCTTCCTAAAAAGGTTTTTGTAAGTAAAACAGTATGATTAGATTTTTGAGACCATTTTGATACAATCTTGGATGATTCTTACATGGTGATTTCAAAGAAGTAACATACATTTTTATTTTGATTATCAACCTCCTCTGTTGCCTGGCAGGCTTAAGAATGTTTGAAAAGTTCTCATTCACACTATTCATGCTGTGAGAAATCTAGTTCAAGGCAAAATTATCCCTGCAATATGAGGAGAATGAATAACTCCAAGTGCATGCATAGTCCCCTATTCTTGTCCTTTGGTGTTCTTTGGAATAATTTTCTGATAATCGGTATAGATTAGAAAATTAAGTGTTATTCAAATCTGCAAATGCATTTTAACCTAGAAGACCCTAAAGTCAGCTGAACCACTGTCAAAAATGCCAGTATATGTGACAATATTTTCTTCACATGACACCCTTTTTCATTGCTGAAAACATTTCACCTACTCTTACCACTTGCTAAATAAATGTGATCTCACTTCACTAGGAATTCCCCAACTACACTGGTCCTTCTCATTAGCAAATATTCCATATCTAGGAATATGTTCATATTTCTTCATTCGTCTTTACTAATATGAGATGATCCATATGTGACAGACAGTTCTTCAGCCAGGACCCCAGTTTGTGACCTGAAGCAAGTCACTTGAGTTTTGTGGGCCTCAGTTTCCTCATTAGAAAATGAAAGACTTGGTTTGCCTCCTGTTTAAGGTCCCTAGGGCTCCAAGGGTCTGTGATTCATTGTCCCTGGATTCTTTCACTCCTTTTTCCTCAACCATCAGGCCTATTTTTATTAATGTTTAAGGCTCTTCTAGGATGCAGCCTACAGCTCAGTCACACCACACTAACCTTAAACTATATTTTAACCAAAGACCTTTCCTGCCAAGTCCTATGAGAAGGAAGAACTTGGAAAAAGAAATCTGATTAATGGTGTGTCTTCCTGTTTTGAGAACAGAAACTTTGAATTAATCCTGAAACACAAGGCAAAGACTTCAGCTATTTGTTTATTTCATATTTGTATAGCTGTTTATTTATAGCTCCTTTCATATATTTATTTACATCAGATTTCTTTTAAGCTGAAAACTATACTAGTGCCGGGCTCGTGCCTGTATACTTGCTTATTTAAATGATAAATTAATTATTATTGGCACTCAAGTGTTTCTGGTGATTAAAAACAAACCAGTAATATAATTAGGAGTGTTAATTGTTAATATGATCATGAATACAACTACTAATTGAATATCTATGTTCTGGGGGTTTTATATTAAAACCATGTCTTCTCATCACCCTTGTATAACAAGAAGTAGGACATCTACTTTACAAAGGTGTGTACAAGCTGAAGAAGCATTCCCATGTTTACATGACAAGAATTCAGGCTTGTCTCACTTAAAATTTCATGGTCTGCAGATTGCATTATGCAGTCTCTCAGTGTTGACTAAAACAGTCAGATTGAGAGGATTTGTGTGCATTCTTTACTTCCACTTCAAATCTTTTAGAACATTTTCAAGATCAACTAATTCATGCAGATTTCTTCAACATAAGATAAGGATGAATTGACAGAGAGCGAATCCAGTCCTATTTCCCCTTCTAAGCCCCTCATTTGCAGGCCTGCGTCCTGTACTCTTCCATATGAACACAAGTCACCAACACGCCTAATGGAACTTTAAGAAGGCTGCAGCTTCCAAACAGAGAAGCTTTGTATACCTTTGATGAATGTGTAGACTTTAAAAATGATGCGTTCTATGAAGCAGAATCTGTAACATTCTGAATAGTCCCCAAAAATACATGTTAGTCTAAGGTAGTGCAAATTTGAGCTGTTGAAAAAAATGTTATGAGATGATAAGAATGCGATATTTTTTTTTTTTTTTCCGGTGAGCAGGTTTCTGGCCTATAGTTGTAGTATGTAAGCAGGGAAAGGGTCGTCTTGGCAGTGAGGCTAACCTTTCCTGAAGCTGCCTCTTCCACCTGTGATTTTTACACTTGTGAACAGATCATTTTCTTTTGCTGGAAACTATGATTTAATTTGAGAGAAGTCTCTCTCTCTGGCTGAGACTTATATTGTGAAGGAGACTTTAATACCTCTGTTTCTGGCCTAAAACCCTGCTGGTGGGAAATGAGAAGCAGGGTGAAAGTTTCATTCCACCTTCCAAGGGTCGTTTGTGGCAAACAGGAAAAGCCCTGTGCTTATTCAGGATATATTTACATGGTAAATTATCCAAATCTGAGACTATCATTAATTGTGCATTTACTGTGTACAAAACACTATTATAGCTACGGAAAATGAAATGATTCTGTCGTTGTCCTGCAGGAGTTTTCATTTTAGTTGGGCAAATGGTCCCCAAGACCCAGGGTGACTGACAAGGGGTTTCGTCTGTTTTGTTTCATGACCAATCACATGTGCTTACAACAGTGCCTGGTGCTTAGTAGCTGTGTACTCAATAAATATTTGTAGCCCGAGTCAAATATACTGCTAATAAGATATCTAGCAATTTAAGTGTTGGTTGTGAGGTGCAAACAATTGCTGTACGTGAATTCAGAAAAAGGACAAGCACTGTAGAGTGGGCTGGCTAAGTGGAAGGGATGGAGTGAATGGTACCTTACCTGAGTAGAGAGAAGCAGGGAAAGCATTCCACACAAAGGAGGCAATATGAGCAAATGGAATCTACAGATAAAGTAGTTACAGATCCAAACACATCTATTGAGTATCTTTTATATCACTAGGTGCTTCTTCTAGGCTCTGTGTATATAGAAATAAGCAAGAGGAGGCTGTTAGTACAGTGGAAAGATAACAGATTTGGAGGCAAATTGATCCAGAATTGCATTCTGACTACTTCATGGTACCCTGTGTGGCCAAGGTCAAGTCAATTAATGTATCTGGGACTATTTTTCTTCATTATAAAATGAGAACGTGATTATAGATCTTGCAGGATTGCTTTTAGAATTAAAGGTGATATGCATGTGGTAAGATCCTTAGTCTACATCAAAACTGGTAGACATTCTATAATTGGCATCTATTGCAGTCCTGCCCTTGCCTTTGCTTTCAACAAGCTCATAGATAAGAGGAAATGACTGGTATGTGTGCAGATCGTTACAATTTGAGAAGCACTTTAATACTTTGCTTTTCAAAGTGTGTTCTGAGGGTCAGAAAAGCACCTGCAAGTTCATTAGAGATACAAACTCACAAATCTCCCTTCCCCCTACACACATACTGAAGCAGAATTTGCATTTAACAAGATCCCAGGTGATACATATGCATATTGAAGTGTGAGAAGCTCTGCTGTGATAGTAACATGTAACTAGGACAGAGCAAGGGATGCCTAAAGTGACTTAAGGAACTGAGTGAGGGAAGACTTCTCTTAGAAAGTGAAATTTAGAGGATTTTAGTACAGAATATTAACATATGCGTGGGTCGGTTAACTAGTTTAGTAAGTCAGAATTTGCAAAATTCAGTAGAGATTCACCTTCTTCAGGTCACTCTTTTCACATTACCTTGACTTTTGGTAATCTCCAGTGGTTTAGCCTGCTAAATACAAGCCAATGCAACAGTTTTATCAAAGTGAGGTCAGTTTTTGCTTCCCGCTTTAATGCATTGGAAGGAATAAGCTTTACAATCTAAAATCTAGGATTTACTGTGCCCATAACAGGTCTCAATTCACCCAGCCCTCTCCTAAGCAACTCAGAATGCAGACATTTCATTGGATTGTCTAGTTTAGCCAGAAAGGTCTTGGCAGACACTGCCTCTTTCTGGGCCAGTAAATGGGATAATATAACAGTCAGTCACTTGGTGCTCAGGAAAAAATAAATATCCAGCTTTCCCTAGGCTGTCCCTGCAGGTCCCTCTGGTTTAACACTCATTTTCTTTTTAATGCTAGAATTGCTTCTATTTTATGTGGAACCACGTGGTTCTGTTCATTGAGTTGGCAGGTGGCTCCAATCCTGTAATTATGATTGTGATTGTCGGCTGCCAAAGCACAAAAAGGAAACCGTAGTAATCCACTTCGGTGCTCTTTAGTGAATTGGTGCATATGCTTTTTGGTATATCACTGCACATAAATCTCACAGTAGCAATAAAACTATTAGGGTAGTAAAAGATATGCATTTTAATATTCATAGAAAGCATCATAAAATTCAATTAACTACACTTTCCCAAATAGCAGTTCACTCTGGGAAGCCCAGGGTTTCCCAATCTGAAATTACATGTTCTTTTCACCCTTCCTAGTGACCTCTGTTGATTCCTTAATCATTACACCTTAATCATTACTTGTCACCTTGTCACATTGCCATCTCCAGGGTCCCTTTGTCTCCTTATCTTTCTATAAATTATCTCCTGCTTTTTTAGTTACAGATTGTAGAGGGACTTCCAATACAATGGAGTTTTGTTTATTTGTTTCTTCTTTCCTTAATTGGAGGGAGCGAGGGAGATGAAAAGCATAAGTAATCCACACAAATTTAGGCATTATCATTCCCCAGCAATGGACAAAATGTTCTTCGGTTCTCTACCCACAAGTGATGAGGAAAAAACAAAGAGGCTGTACCTGTTAGACTACAAGACAGTCTGAGTAACCCCCGCTTTGCTAATCTATAAAACTGAACGTTTCTCCCATATTTTTAGATTGTTCACCTTCTCTTTAAAAGTAGTTTAATAGCACAGACTTAAAGAAAGGTCTCCTGGTGTTCAGATTTTATTACTTTCACTGACTAAAGTGCAGCACATTTCCTAGTATAATTACACCCCAGTTGTCACAATAAATGAACACAGTATATTTTATGATACACTTTACTTGCTTATTATCATGTTTGTTCACACATCTCTCTGCCTTAATAACCCATGGGGGGCTTCTACTGTCATTGGTGAATGAAAATTAGTGAAGTTCTCATTTTCACTTTTGGGGGGAGTTTATTTCAATTGTAAAAAGCCATAAGATGGATGGATAGCAGATTTAGGGAATTTTAAAAATATCTATAGCTATGCAATGTCCCAGGCTCAATGTGTAACATTTTTTATATCTTGCTACTTATTGCTTAGCATTCAAAAAGGTGAATATTAGCTAAGTGCATTTTTAATTGAGATCAGTTGGTGGTCCTGATTATTTTTAAGAATAAAAACGAAGAAAATCCTGAATGTAGACAGAGCTCCCTTTGGAGATTTTCTATTTATATTTTATTTCAGTTTGACCATGCCCAGAATAGAGTTGCTTTCTAAATTTGTGGCAAGATCAGAAAAAAAATATAAGAATTTCCATTTAGTTTAATTAATTTGACATCAAAATAAAGAATGCCACGTTATTAGCCCCGACTGGTGTAGCTCAGTGGACTGAGTGTGGGCCTGTGAACCAAAGGGTTGCTGGTTCAATTCCCAGTCAGGGCACATGCCTGGGTTGTAGGCCACGTCCCTAATATGGGGCACGCGAGAGGCGACCACACATTGACGTTTCTCTCCCTTTCTTTCTCCTTCCCTTCCCCTCTCTCTGAAAATAAATAAAATAGCCCTGGTTGGTGTAGCTCAGTGGATTGAGCACGGGCTGCAAACCAAAAGGCCGCTAGTTCAATTCCTAGTCAGGGCACATGCCTAGGTTGCAGGCCAGGTCCCCAGTAGGGGGCGCATGAGAAGCAACCACACATTGATGTTTCCCTCTCTTTCTCCTTCCCTTCCCCTCTCTCTAAAATAAAAATGAATAAAATCTTTTAAAATATATATACATAAATACATACATTCTTAAAAAAAGAATGTTATCTTATTAACATGTAATCCATTTGAAAGATTGTCCATTTTGCTTGCCACAGGACAGTTGCAGACCTTATCCCAGAGATCTAAAATGTAGCCTAACGGTAAAGAGATGGTTGTATTTAACAAGAAAATAAAGGAATTGCATGTCCTGCATTATAGGGTATTATTTTAAGTTTTTGCAAATATGCAGGGCATTTTCCACCAAATCAGACAAGACACAGTTACTTAGGCTTGGCCACAAATAAGTATTTAGGTTTCAATTTTTTTACAAATTTAAAATATTTCTGTATGATTATTAAAAAAAAAAAACATACTGTAGAACAATGAAACATGTAAAACAAATAAAAGACCAAACAGAAACACCTGTATTTCCAGAATTAGGCTTCACCCCTATTGAGGGAAGCTTTCAATTCACTAGCCAAGAAGCATTTACTCAATATTTGCTATGTGCTTAATTTGTGGGGAGGAGGGGAAATAGGAAAGATGGAAAGGCATTAAAATGACTCTGTACATATAAGACAAAAATGTGACATGACAATGACTGACAAAGTACTAGAATAGTAGCCACTACGTAGTGTTGTACAATTTGTCTATTGTAGAAATCTAGAAGACACCATCTACCTCATAGTCATTGAATATTTGAACCATTATTGCTTCGACAGATTTCCCAGTGGCTCTGTGCCTTGATGAATTTGCACTCCCACCCCCTTTTTTCAGTTCACACAAAGTTACCATATGTGCTGCAGTGAGCAATTCAAGATGGTCTAACATCAAGAGCCACCTGGTATAATACACTATGAGTCCCATCGGCTTTATGAGTGAAAAATAACTTAAATTAGGCCTTGAAATTCATTTATGATTTTCTTCCATCAATTTAAAAGGACTAGGAAGTTGAGGATGTCAGTGGTGGGTTCCTGGATCTACCTTCTGGGGAACCAGTGGGGAGGGACGGTGACAAAGAGGATGGGCTTCCCCTACTTCTGGGTGGCCTTCTAAGGAGAACTCTTACTAGTCCTAAGGTAGAAGGATTGCCACAGGTGTCTCCACTCTAATATTAACCCGTTTTCCCTGCCACGCCCTTCACTTATTTGCTATGAAAGTCTTTTCATGTGCCATTGCTTGGGTTTGGCAGTCAGACTCATCCCCCTACTCTGAAGGGGTTTTCTCCCTGTGGAGAGTACAGAGGCATGAAGTTCCCGTTTACACAAAGATAAGAAACTAGAAGTCATGGTTCTCCCTCCTTCTACCCCCCACTGGGGCTTAAAGTCTGGTTGGCACAGCAGTCACTGATGAAATAATCCCCCAAATTGTAAAATTTTAATTCAAATAAGTGCTGAGGAGAGTGGTTCACAAGTGGAGAGAATAACAGAGATGGGGCTCAGATGTCTCAGAGTTCAGAATTGTGTTGACTTGCTTTTTGAGGTTGGAAGCAGTCTCCTTATAAATTGTTTTCCTCTGACTGCAGTCATTCATTGAGGTATATGCCCACAGAGATTCACTGACTTCCTCTAGTTGAAAAATTTTATTTTTTTTTACAACTGCCTTGTAACTATTGCCTGATTTTGAACGAAAAATATGGAATTTCTTTTCCTTAAAAATAGTCTTTATCTCCCCTGACATAGTAGGTTGTTTCAGTTGTTAGAAGTATTGAGGGCCACCCAGAAGGACTTTTCTAAAGCAACACATCAATAAACCCTTCTACAGAAAATAAAAGGAAGAAAACTTGGTGTGAATTGTGGTTGGCTTCCAAAAGGAATGGTGCTCCTCCAGCAGCCGTAGAAGCAAGTTATGGGCACAGAGCTTCTGCCATGCCAGCTGTCGGTGGTAAATTAAAAAGGCTGAGACTAGGTGGGGGCAAGTGAGGCAGTCACTGGGTGCAAAATGTAAGGGGTGCTAACACTAATCAGTGCAATATTTGAAAAACTAAAAATCAATGCAAAAAAAAAAAAACTATGATGAACATATCAAAAGTTCAAATAAAAACCACATTAATATTACTGAGTTTTCCTTTTTTCTTAGGCTCCAGTATAGCTGAGCACACCACTGTATTGGTCCTGTCCTTATTTCAAATGTTGACCTTTTTTTTTTTCGTCAACCACAACTGCTGGTTTTTAAACTATTGGTTTAGATTTTTAAATATTGCTTTAAAATATCATTTTTCTTGCTCACTGGGTTTTTGGTGCCCCTTCAGTATTGCTCCCGAGGTGAGTACTTTCACTGTGGTCCTGGCAAACACCTACTTTTTAAAACTCTAGGGGGAAGGCCCACGAGTACAGCAGAGACAGAGCTGCAGTTTGAACTTGGCTCTGTGCATTATTAATCCATAAGCTGCATGGCTTTATCTTCAGGGCTGTCAATCAAAAGACAAATAAATAACACTAAGTAGATGGCACCGTTATGGGTGCTGTGGATGCTGTAATTTGCTGAGAGGACCCTGCTTCCAACAAACTAATCACAACCCAGGAGTTAATTGCATCCTCTTGCATTTCAGAAAATTAAAGTCAGGCAGCTCTGCCCCACAGTTTTCTATGAGAGCTTATTACTTTTGTGCATATTTATTTTTTGTGTGACAGAAAATGGATACCCCATGGCTAAGATTCAACGTGTTTTACTACGCACTAAGTTGGCTGAGACCAAAGCTTTTTGTCAGGACAGACAGGAAAGATTCATAGCACATCTTTGATTGTGTTGTCATTGGATAGAAATTTATAAAGTGTACTTAAAATCACAAAAGCAGTGGAGCAGGAGGCAGAAAACCCTTGATGAACATGTTGTGGGTAGCAGTGTTGTTTTCTCCTCAAAAGCAGTCCATCCAGAGTACCAAAAATTCAAATTGATTTTTGTGTTTAATTCTACATTTTATGCCCCAGGCACATTTTTGTAATTAAACATTCAACTAATAAAATCATTTTTTAAAATTTTTAAATGACAAACTGTTAAGAAATTGAAAACATCCCACTGAGGACAGATTTTATAAAGGGCATATTGAAAGCCTAAAAGATTTTATAAATTTAGTCTTTGAACACAAAATAAGTATCTATGTAACTATTTTGATTGCGCCATGGTTGCAATTTTGAAGACTATAATGAAACAAAGAGTGACATAAATCATTTATTGGTCATTCTAAATGATCTATATCAGTTTCCTCCTACAAAAGAAAAAGCTGAGGTTCAGAGATTTTTAAATGGTTAGATCAAGATCAAATATTGATTTAGAGGCACATCTCAAACTAGAGCCCTTAGAATCCTAATTTCTGTTCCATAATATGTCATAATTTAGTTAGCAATCAATGCTCTACCTCTTGTGCTAATAAACAGACAACTATAAGACATTGGCTGTGAATAGTTCTCACACAAATCCACAAATGACCCAGTTCTTGTCCGACATTTCCTGCAGGACAGAAGCAATCCCTGAGGACAAAACTAGAAGCCAACATAAGAACAGTATAAGAAATTTCTCAGATCCCCACCCCCTCCAGTTTTCTTCTCGTATTATACATGGGGTTGTTTTTGCTGTCTTATCAAGCTTAGCTACTTAAAGACTCCATCTTTCAGTAATTCCCCTCCCGCTCCCCTTGGAACTTCATCATGATTCATTGGATTGAACTCTTAAGAACAAATAAACCCAAACTCTTTCTCTTGATCTAACATCCATCTGATACCCTTTTTCTTGGCTCTTTTTCACAGTCAAGCTTTACGAACATTTTAATGATAAATACAACCCCACATTCACTATTCAAAACATGTCATTATTGGAAAGTTACCGCCTTACTCAATCTCTCAGTTGACCTGGATGTTTAAAGCCCCCTCGTTCCAGAAGCATTGTCCACCGTGACACTATAAACTCCTGGTTGCCCTCCTCCCGCTGTGACTTTTCTCCAGGTCTCTGTCAGTTCTGCTGTTCAACATACCCCCTAAATGCTGAAGTTACTCAGTTCTTGATTTCAAAGTTCTCCACATTTAATATCAACTGTCTATGTAATCTCACCCATCCATTCCAATGCTCTTAAATACTACTTTTATGCCATTGACTCTCATATTTCTTCCATAAGTTCAGACTCATTATATTCCTCTTTTGGCATACAAAATTGTATTTCACACTTTTACTGGGATATCCCACTGGTGTCTCGAGCTTCAGATGATTTAAACTTACCTCTTGGTACTTCCCTTTTCCACCTCTTCTCTCTTTCCCATATCTCCCTTTCCTTCATTTCCCCCCATTTTAATAAACAGTGCCTCAATTTATCTGGTAGGATAAGCTATTTAATTTGAAACTTCAACCATAGTATATATTTGAGAAAAAGTTTCAAAACAGGAAATTTTAAATATGTGCATGGTATCTCATTTGTCTTTTATTACAAGTGTTTAAATAATGGGTCTCATATTATTTTTGATTTATAGACCTTAAAAACAATAGCAATGATAGTTAACAAATAGGTCATGCTATGTGCTAGTCACTGTGCTAATGTTTATAGGTACCAGTATTCTCATCTAACAGGTGATAAAACCGAGGCACAGAGAGGTCAAATAATTGGTCTAGGAACATATAACTATTAAGTGACAGAGCTGAGATTTGAACCCATGCAGTCTGATTCTATAACTGCATGGAATATGCAGTCATAAAAACTAAAGCCCTGGCTGGTGTAGCTCAGTGGATTGAGCGCGGGCTGGGAACCAGAGGGTCCCAGTTCGATTCCCAGTCAGGGCACATGCCTGGGTTGTGGGCCAGGTCCCCATGAGGGCCATGTGAGAGGCAATCATGCATTGCTGTTTCTCTCCCTCTCTGTCTCCCTCCCTTCCCCTCTCTCTAAAAATAAATAAATAAAATCTTAAAAAAACAAAACAAAACTATACCATGCTGCCTTAAAAAGGGGGCAGCATCACTGCAGTGATGGATTTGTGTAACATTGAGGGCAGGAAAGAGAGACTCAACTAGAAGAAATTAGCAGTAGATTCTGATCCAATTTTGTAACACTTAACAATGCCTAGAAAGAGCTGATATTTTATCATATCATTTCATGGTTCTTTCCAAGTATTTTGACAACACAAACTTGATTATTAGGTGTATCTGCCTTATGGGCAAGGCAACCATCCAATTTGATCCTGATGGATAATCATTTTTTTTAAAGATAAGTTTTCAGATTCACAATCTTTTTTTCATCATTTTGACACTCTAAGATCAAAATATGACAAAACTGTCTTTTTTTTTCTCTGTATGAGGTCTTCCCTGTTTCTTCCAGTCACAACTACACTTAAAATAATTTATTTTTGAAATACAAAAGTCCAGAACAAGTTGTACAGACAATTTGTTGTTTGCATGGAGTGGGAGTTTGAACAAAATGCACAGCCCCATTCTTTTCCTGTTAGACTCTTGGGAAACACATGCTGTTTTTCTGTCTTCCTTACCTACAGTGGAGAAGAACAAATGATAGTTGACCCAATTAAAATGATATCAGTGAATTTTATGTTATAGTAAAATGAACTTGGTTAAATGTTTCATATCATTGGAATGGTCATAAATGCTTTATTTTTAAAAGATATAATAAATTTAACTCTATTCATTCAAGCTTAAATAAACTATTTATTTAAATAAACTATTTTTAAAGAAAGTAAAACAAAGAAGAAAGAATAAATGGAAACAGAAGTACAAAGAGGGCTGCAGTGCCATTGACCACAAAGTAGATAATACAATAACTCATCTATAAATTAAGGACCATCGAGACCAGCAGTGACATTTAAGAAAAACTGTTTAGGTAGTTTAAATCAAAACTGTTGTCATTCTTTAAGTTTCCTAGTTCCTTTAAGTGATATCTAATATACCATGGTATTCTGATAATGAAACAAAATTCAGGAATTCTGTGGAAGTAAAGGTACAAACTTAGAAAAATTAGAAGACCTAGAAATTGAGTGTAAAGTCTCTGTATTTGAATTGTATATAACCCAGGTGAACATGTCTGTTAAAAATACAGTAATCAGGAGAGAATATCCTGATGTGGAGTTGGGGTGAAGGGGAATCATGTTAAATCTGCTTGAGATTCTTTTATTCTGCTACACCATAATGGATGAATCTTAAGCTTTTTTTATAAAAAACAAATACATTCCTATTTGAATAATTATAAAAGTGTCATCTAAGTTTATATGAGTATATAAAGATCATTACAGGTTGAACATTATAAACATGTACTTTATTAGGTAAACAATATGATCCCCAAAGGAAAAATAACTCTTGAAAGAAGTATGAGATTTTTGTTTGTGACAGTCCAAACCATGTGGGAGGGGGGATATAGAGCAATAGAGAGACGGAAGGACATTGAGTCCTCTTTTGTTTAAGTGTTGGCTTCCCAATGAGGCCTTTCCTGGTCATTTTACATCACCCATGGCATACTTTACCCTCCTTTTCTGCTCTATTTTCCCTTTTAAACTTTATCAAGATCTCTCCAGTGATCTGTTTTAGTATTTATCTTATGTATCTCTCTACACTTCATTAGGGCAAGGGTATAATCAGTTATATTCTTGTATTTTCTTAAGAGAAAAGAAAAAAGCAAACTGTCATCAGATCGGGCTTCAGAAAACTCGATTTATAAGGTTTGAAACCCTCAGCATCTCATCTCCAACTTCATGTCCCTCTCTAAGAATCTCTTTGGACATTCTGGCTCTATGGCGTCTGGAACCTTGGCTCTCCCTTTGCTCCTGTAGCCTTCCTTCTCTGTAGACACGTATCTCCTGATGCTCATTTTATGTCATTCTAACTCCTGCTTTGTTGCCATTTGATGATATTGACATTGTTGCTTGAAATGCCCTGTAATTTTTTGGCCAAACAAGCATACCCTAATAATTCTTTTTAAATTATATTTTATTGATTATGGCATTACAGTTGTCCCAATTTCCCCCCTTTTCCCTGTCCACCCAGTACCCTCACTCCCTCAGGCAATTCCCCCACCTTTGTTCATGTCCATGAGTCATGTATATAAGTTTTTTGGCTATACCATTTCCTATATTGTACTTTACATCCCCATGACTATTCTGTAACTACCTATTTGTACTTCTTAACCCCCTCACATCTTCACCCATTATCCCACACCCCCTCCCATCTGGAAACCATCAAAACACTCTCCATAGTTATGATTCTGTCTTTGTTCTCCTTGTATGCTTACTTTGTGTTTTAGATTCAATTGCTGATTGATATGTATTTGTCCTTTCATTGTTCATAGTTTTGATCTTTTTCTTAAACAAGTCCCTTTAACATTTCATATAATAACAGTTAGGTGATAAAGAACTCCTTTAGTTTTATTCTTGTCTGGGAAGCTCTTTATCTGCCCTTCAATTCTAAATGATAGTTTTGCTGGGTAGAGAAGGCTTGGTTGTAGGTGCCTGCTTTTCATGACTGAATATTTCTTGCTAGTCCCTTCTAGCCTGCAAAGTTTCTTTTGATAAAATAAGCTGACAGTCTTATGGGAATGCCCCCGTAGGTAACTAACTGCTTTTCTCTTGTTGCTTTTAAGATTCTCTCTTTATCTGTAACCTTTGGTACTTTAATTATGATGTGTCTAGACATGGGCCTCTTTGTATCCTTCTTGTTTGGGGTTCTCTGTGCTTCCTGGACTTGCATGTCTATTTCCTTCACCAAATTAGGGAAGTTTTCTTTCATTATTTTTTCAAATAGATTTCTAATTTCCTGCTCTTTCTTTTCTTCTTCTGGCACCCCTATGATATGAATCTTTGAGGACTAGCAGTTGTCCCACGGTTGCTTACACTATCCTCATTTTTTTTTCTTTTTTCTTCTTGTTCTAATTGCTTGTTTTTGCTTTCTTATGTTACAGATCATTGATTAGATTCTCATCTTTATCCATTCTACCACTGTTGTTTCCATGCAAATTATTATTTATTTCAATTAGTGTATTCTTTATTTCTGAATGGATCTTTTTTACACTGTTGAGGTCCTCACTAAGTTCCTTGAGCAACCTTATGACCAGTGTTTTGAACTCTGCATCTGATAGATTGCTTATCTCCATTTCATTTAGCTTTTATTTTCTGGAGTTTTGATCTGTTCTTTCATTTGGGCCACGTTTCTTTATTTCCTCCTTTTGGCAGCCTCCCTGTGTTGGTTTCTATATATTAGGTAGAGTTGCTATGACCCCCTGTATTGGTATCATGGTCTAATGTAGTAGTTGTCCTGTAGCTTCCAGTGGCACAGCCTCCCCAAGCTGGGTACTCTAGGTACACCCTTTGTGTGGGATGAGTACACCCTTCCCCTGTAGTTGAGGCTTGATTGCTGTTGGCAGTTAAATACGAGTATGGCCTAATGTAGTAGGTATACTATAGAGTCCAGTGGCACAGCCTCCCTTATCACCCAAGCTGTGTACTTGAGGTATGCCCTTCATGTTGGCTGAGTACACCCTCCTTTTATAGTGCAGTCTTGATTGCTGTTGGCAGGCCAATGGGAGGGATCTACCCAGACCATTCAGCTGCAAGGACTGGCTGTGACCTTACAAACAACATCCACCCTCTGTGGAGGATCAGCTGTGCAGGGACAGGATGGTGGTGCTCTGTCATGGTCTGTAGCTATCCACTGGATTCTAGGCTCTAGAGTTTCCCACGTTGTACAAGCCAAGGTCAGCTCCAACCAATGTCCAACGTGGGGCCACCTTGCATGAGCTATAAAGCAATTTGAGATGGCTGCTACTGTTTGGGCTTGATGATTCCCAGGCAAAGTCAAACTGTGAACCTAGGCTGGCTGCTGCTAGTACCAGGCCTTGGGCCACTTAGCAAGAGGTATGGGGTCTGGGAGATTGCTGACGACAGCTGTTGCTTGTTTGAGATAATTTAGGAAGTTGTGAAGCATGAGCCAAGACCAGTCATTCATATGGAAAAGCCAATGTTAACAGTTTAGGTTGGCTGGCAAGTCGGGTTGGATAGAGTCTCGGGGGATCTCCAGGGCAGTGCAAACAGTGTTAGCCAGGTTGATGGAGTCTCAAATATGGTGCCTACCTGCTGGCTCTTTTGCTCAGTGAAGTGAGGGTTCAGAAAAGGGGCAATGGCCTGAGACCTCCTTTCTGTCTGGGAGAAAGCTATCCCCCAGCTCCTGTCTTGATGCCTGATACTTCAGTTCCTCCCTGTATGCCACTGGTGCCTTTAAAGCTGCTTTCTAGTGGTGCTGGAGCTCAAAGGGAGTGTGTCCGTGTAAGTCCATGCATGGATTCTTTAAGAAGAGCTGCTTGGGACTCCAAAAATTTCTTCTACTGACTCAATCCCTGATGGTTTTTGCAGCCAGAAGTTATGGGCACTTACCTTCCTGGCACTGGAAACCTAGGCTTGGGGGCCTGGCGTGGTGCTGCAACTCATTACCCCTGAGATATCCCTCCAAAATTTTGATTCACCACATGTGGATATGGACATGGGACCAGGCCGTGCTGCATCTCTACATTCCCACCAGTCTGGATGGATGTATTATCTTTAATTCCATGCTTGTCCAACTTGCATTCAACTAAATTTATGATGGTTCTGAATGATGGTTGTTCTGTATTTTAGTGGTAATGTTGATGTGGTTATGCAAGGAGATGAGCTATGTTTACCTACCCTGATAATTCTTGAAGATGAGGTAAAGCATCACTTCTATAAATCCTTTCTTGATCTCTGTTGTTATGTGATATAGGAGGAGGTTTGAAATCTTTGGACACAGATTTAAATCCAATCTCTGCTAACTTACTAGCTATGAGACTGTTTTTAAGGTGCCTCATCTTAGATTTTTCATCTGCAACTTTATGGTAATTATAGTAATCTGTAATATTATGGTGAATCTATTATGGAAAACACCTAGCACTTAATGATCTTTCTGTAATAATATTATTATATTTATAATATGATATAATACATAAACATAAAGAATGCATAATATAAAGATGATATATAATTATAATAATTCTTAAAACTACACTGATATAGAATTTACTAGGAGTCAGGCTTTTTCAACTGCACTATATATCAGGCTTTCTGCCTCTGTCAGAGCTGCTGTAGCACTTAATACTGTATTTAACATGCACACTTGTGTTCCTGTGTTCTTCCATTTTGTTGACTGTAATTTCCTCCTAGTAGATCTTGGAGCTCCTTGAAGTGGTGCCCATGTCTTACATTTCGTTATATTCCAGAATATAACACATTGCTGGCTATCCAATAGTTACCATGCGTGACATCCACTAAACGATGCGGCTCTGTCTATCCTCAGAGATTGGAGTTTTATCATTTAATCCTGAGGCAGCCAGTAAGGTTCAGACATGCACATCTGTTAACCTTACTGACCAGTAGCCTACCCTGGACTATAATCTGTCACCTGTTTCCAAGCTACAACTCCTAATGAGGGAGTTATTTTCTTCACTTTATCTGATCTTAATCTTTTAGCAGAACAAGAGATACATCAATCTTACTGTTCTAATTATGTTTTGTTTTTTTTAAAACTAGCCTTCAAAACCCAGACTAGTCCCTGCAGACTATGAGATACTACTTAATCGATAGGCGTATAGTCCTCCAATAACATCCCACTTTGAGTAGCTTTGGCAACTTTCCATGAAGACAATAGAAGTAACAATGCAGCCGAACACGACAATTTGCAAATGACAACAGGATGCATTGTGGTCATAGTGAAGCCATTAGGAGATCTAGTTTAGAATATATTTTTTAGGTTTGTCCTTAAATTTGCTTTGCTTCTTTTGGATTGAATGGAGATTTGTAGCATATGTAGCAACCATGCCCCTAGGGATAGAAATTACCTATATTCTGATTCTTAAGAAAATATTTAGTAACCTTTTGTATTTTCCACTAAATCTTATTAGCCGTCTTTTTTTTTTAATTATATATTTGAGAATCTTCTTCCTCCTGTGATATGAGTGAAAAAAAAAGTACACGGAAAAATAATCTGTGACCTTAGTGTAGTATAGCACCTGCCCAAATACACTCATAATGTGAGAAAAATTGCACTTGCCAGATTGTGCTGATCATTTCCAAATTGACACAATGAAGTGACATCTGTGCTTCAGCACTAACCTGCCATTTGCTGTCAGCGTTTTTGAGTCAACTCAGAAAAAGTCCACTCTCCCCAGTTCTGGTAGAGTCAGTAGGTCTTCCCAGAGCCTATTCCTGGGCAGGCTGAGGGCAGTGATTCATTGCTTGACATTTTGTTGTGGCTGTCTCTAGAGAATAGTGTAGAATAAATCCCACTCCTAGTTTTCTTCATTTAACATTGCATATCCACAGGCAAATTAGGCAAAATGAGACACAAGACCCCAGAACTCTTCTACATGTAGTTAACTACCAGCCATTCCCTGGAAAGAAGGAAGAAGAATCCTTTTTCTTGTGCAGTAGGAAATTAGAGTCCCAGGTAGTGGGACAGGAAAGTTCTTTGTGGTGTTTCTCTCTCTGGATGTTAGAAGATGCCACAGTCAGTCTGTTATGATATGATAACTGACATTCTGCATCCTCTTACTTGGTTGCATTGTTGATCCCAGACTTTCCTTTCCTTTAATTGTAACACATTTTTATTTTGATGATTGCTATGGAATGAACATCCCCATCAAAATTTTAATGGGTTTTGGAAGCTTCCATTTCAAAGGATTAAAAGCATTTCATATAGACTTTAGCCATGGCTTCTTGGTAACCAAAGTTTTATTACTGACCAAGATATCGATGAATTAGTAATGTTTACATTTTCATGTTTTTAGAAGAAAAATGGGCATTCAAGAATGCCTTTACCTTTAAGTAATTAGGAAACTGCTAGCACATTTTTAAGATCAAGGACAACATTTTGGCTTCCCTTTTTCTTTCTTTCCTCCTGCCCTCAAATCCACCACACCAACACCTGATGTCTATTACAGACACACTATGCTCAGGACCACATACTATTCTCAAATCCACTGCTATCATGAGTTTTCTGACACAGAAATCATCACAGAGGTAAAAGCTGTTTTATTGAACAATAAGAGATAAGGCTTCAAATGAAAATAACCCAGGGACTTACATTAGAATTGTGAGATAAAAATAATGCTAGATCCTTCCCTGGTTGAGCATCCTCTTGTAGGATGCTTTAAGAAGGTTTTTTTGTTTTGTTTTGTTTTGTTTTTACAATAGAGATCCTAACTGCAGTGAGTATTTGCGTGGTAGTCAGAGTAGGATCTGGATACTGTAGAAGGTAATTATGATTGTTATTAAGAGACAGGTTCATGTGAGAGATAGAATAATCTAGCACAGCATTCTTCATCCTAGTTTCAGATACCCTTGGGTGTCTCCAGACGTTGCAAAGGGTATCACAAGACTCTCTCAGAAAAATTAATTGTACTCTGTCCTACTTTTAAAAATATTAGTGTTAAACACTATTAAAAGAAACAGAATCCATTATAAACAAAGTCTGATGGAGATAGCTGAACGGGGGAAAGAGGACCAGGATGAGTACAAAACGTTGATTCCATGCTTGACTCTGCTACCCATCTCTCTGTCCTGAAAAATCTCACTTTCAAATGAAACTCATATCTACACTGAACTTTATCTAGGATAGGATATATGATAAAAAATAAAATGAGATTTTAGTTTGAAAATATGTCCTGTAACCAAACGATTCCACATCAGTATAAGATTATTTTTAAGCAGTAAATTCTGATAAACACTTCTGCATTTAACAGACGGTGGAGTTTTGTAATAGGAGTACCAATAAACTAAGGGTTAAGGAAAAAGAAGTTTTAAACTACATTTCTTCATCAAATACTTTTTATTTATTTTTTAACCTTGGATAAGTCATTAATATTTTCTGGGTTTATGTTCTTTACCTCTAAAATGAGGGAGCTTGCCTACATGAGTTACAAGTTTTCTTATACTTCTAAGATTCTATGATTCTAGCCATAAAAATTAATTCTTAGGGCAGAAATAAAAAGATCTTGATGACTTGAAAAATGCCAGCTTTCAAAGTTTCTCCCATTTATTCATATAATTTTTTACAGTTTGATTAATGTTTTCACTTACCTGTTTTTATTTGTTCATCATAAATGAGGCAGGCAGAGCAGGAATTCCTCTCACTTTACGGGCACTTGGTGACTCGTGGTAAGAACGCACAGCTGGTGAGCGGCAGATGTGCAAGATGAGCTCATTTCTGCTGACTCCAACCTCAGTATTGAGTGTCCAACACTCTCCTAAATCAACAGGTTAGGGCTTTGCTGTCTTGAAAATGCCTAGTATTTCAGATTGTTTCCCTTTTTACAATAGAGCCCTCTAAATACAAGTATCTTACTATGTGGTTTGCATTTTGAAATAGATGCTCACATCTCTAAAGTATGGCTTAGTACACCATGATTTTCATTGGATTTTGACAACAGATAATTTAATCTTGGTAAATATAATATTGTACCCTGACAGAAATAGAATTATGTGGGCAAGCTGGGTTAACACATTTCTCAGTACTTTCAATACTGTTTCCATTTCTGATAAAACAAGTCTGAAGTGAAAAAAAAATGCAGTCTTACTGAAATGCCCGTGAGAAAGTTCGAAACAGTGCGAGATAGACAGTAGAATTATTGTTGGAAACTTTAATTCTATTCCAGTTTCCAGATCCATGAACTGAACAAAGAAGGTAAAAATTTCTCTGAATTCTCTTATTGGTTCTAAGGATATCCTATGTTACAATTAAGAACAGACTCTTAAAGAGGACTTCACCATTTCACTTGCTTTCTCTCAAGCCAAGCACCCACCTGGCTTGCAGGAGAATGCCATTTCTGATTTGGGATGTGTCCCTTGTACACAAACTACCTCACAGCTGTTCTCTCAGGGAAATGTACTCAATCTCGAAAGATGCTCTGAGAACTGGTGGCAGTTTATTCATTTGCTCATCTTCATGAAGAACGAAGCAGGACTGTAGGAAAGTGGGAACTGGCTTAGATACTAGAAGCAAAGAGCAACCGGAGGAGTTGATGGTGCTCAACGTAAAATTCTAACCTAAGTGAAGCAGAAATGTCCCTGGGAAATGAAAGAGCAGCTTGTTCTGTTGCTACTTCAATTAGCCAGGATTTTGTGGCCAAGAGGAAAGAGCAAAAGTTCTACCATCTGCTTTTATTTTTGAAGATGCCTCAATATTGGGCAATTAACCTCTCCAACCTGCTCATCATTTGCATACAAAATGTTCTTTACACTTACCTCCCCTCCCTCAATTCCTCCCTCCCTTCTTTTCTTCTTCAGCTCCTCTCTCCTTCCTTCTCTTCCTCCTTCCCTTCATCTCTTTCTTTCCTTTCCTTTCCTATCCTTTTCTTTCTTTCTTCTTTCTTTCTTTTTTTGTTTCTTTCTTTCTTTCACTCTTTCTTTCTTTTTTCATTGCTTCCTTTGTTTTCTTCTTTCTTAAATTGATTTCTGGATGATCTGGGTGATACTTTTATTTTTCTACATTTTTGCTGTACATGACACCCTTGGAAGAAATCAGAACAGAGCTCTTTGTTCCCTCTTGCTAACTACTTATTTTCACCTCTCACCCAACATTTATTAGTGTATTCGGTCAACAAGCAGATATTACCTATTTGTAATATGCTTAATACTGATAAAATAAATAAAATAGAGATTTATTTCACAAAGGGTTTACAAGGATATCTTATATCTTTGTTAAGTAATAATGCAAGTAATAAAAACACACGAGGCAACTGAATACAGAATACATGTGCAATATAAATGTATATATTTTAATGCATACTTATACATTAAATTTCAATAAATATTTGTTTTAGAATGACTCAGACAAATCTGCAAGTAATAGAAGATACAACTAAAAGTAGCCTAAACAGTAATGGATTTCTTTTATTCCTTAATAAAAAGTCTAGAAATAAGATTGTAGTAGGACTGGTTAATTCAGCAGTTAAATACCAGTAAGTCATCAGGGACTGAGAGGCTTTCCATTCTCCCATCGGATAGCTTGAGTGTGATAATTGCGTCTGCTTTCATTATACAGCAAGATGGTTGAAGCTGTTCCAGGCAGACAAGGGTGTTCCCTCTCATGCATCAATTTTTATTAAGAAGGAAATGCTTTCTCCAAATGTTCCCTTACTTTTTAGTAGACTAGTTTTACTGACTGAATATTTGTGTGCCCCTGAAATCCTAACCCCCAATGTGATATTTGGAGGTGGGCCTTTGGGAGGTAGTCCAGTTTAGATGAAGTGTGAGGGTGGGCCCTCATGATAGGATTAGTGTTCTTATAAGGAAAGGAAGAAACCAGCACCCGCCATGTGAGAACACAGCAAGAAGGCGGCCATCTATAAGCCAGGAAGAGAACCCTCACCAAAAACCCAGCCATGCTTTCATTCTGATCTAGAATCCCAAGCCTCCAGAACTGTGAGAAATGACTCGTTATTTAAGCCACTCAGTCTATGGTATTTTGTTATAGCAGCCCAAGCAGACTTGTCTGCTTAGTCATTATTTAGGCCAATAATGACTAAGGGAGGGTGGGAGGTGTATTTTCTCTGAATACATGGCTAAAATGGACGTCCTCCTGGCCAAAAAGAAGGGGAGAGTATAACTGCTGGGTTGATGATTTAAAAAAACCGACCTCAAACACTGTCCTGGATGTTGTGAGAAATTCCATACAAAGAGAATAAGATGAGGCCACACCTTCAAGGAGATTATAGTAGAGTTGTGAAGATGAGACATGTATACCGATAATCGCGTAAGACAGAATAAAACAGTAACTTGAAGAAAAAGTAGTTTAGGGATGGGAGAATAAAACCTCTCCTGTTTTGAGTGGCCAAATTTAAATGAAGGGGAAGGAATCAGGTGGAAGAAAGGAGAGATACAGTGAGCAGCCCTGGGGGGCTTTTGCCCAAAGGAGTCACAAGATCAACGCCTGGGAAGCAGTTCTGTACAGAGATACAAATATGTGAGTGAGATGGGTCAGCAAGTGCTTTTTTGGAGAGATTGGTGATGATAGCATGCAGAAAAAATGGAAAGCAGAAGAGAGTGAAATTAGTACAATAGAAAACATGCACTAATTCAGGCAAGGGGTAGTTATTTTCTGAACTAGACTAGTGGCAAAGGAAATGGCAAGGAAGAAAAGCATTTTATGGGAGGAAGAGTCAGTGAAGGTTGGGTTGTAGGGAGCAGTGTGGAGTCAAAGGTGACTAGGACGTGACCATGGGTGTGACAGCTATTCACTGAGTGCCTGCGGTTAACCAGAAAATCTGCTCTGCAAATGAGTAGCTAATGTCAGGCAATACTCTCTGAAAGTAATATAAGCTGACGGTCAGATTTCACATTTTGCAGTGGCATTACCTGTCTCATTTAATGGTGAGGGTTATATACAATGAATTCTGTGAAGTGCTGGCATATTGCCTGGCATATATAATAAGAATTCAAGAATTGTCAGTTCTTTCCTTTTTTAATAAAAACATGATGGGAAGCAGATATAATAATTTGGGAAAAGGTATAAAAGAAAAGAAAGCTCTGAGCCATTTTATGTAGAGGTTAGTACACATTTTGTGTTAAGGACTAAATCATAAATATTTTCAGCTTTGTGGGTCCTATATACTTTCTGTTGCAACCATTCAACTATTATAGCATGAAAGCAGTTATGTTCCAATAGCACTTTATTGTGGATAATGAAATTTGAATTTATAATATTTTCACATGTCATGTAATACTGATTTTTTTATTTTTAATGTAACATATTCTTTTTTTAAAGATTTATTTATTTATTTATTTTTAGAGGGAGGAGAAGGAAGGGAGAAAGAGAGGGAGAGAAATATCAATGTGTGGTTGCCTCTCACATGCCCCCTAGTGGGGACCTGGCCCAAAACCCAGGCATGTGCCCTGACTGGGAATTGAACCAGCGACCCTTTGGTTTGCAGCCCATGCTCAGTCCACTGAGCTATACCAGCCAGAGCTAATGTAACATATTCTTAAATGAAGTAAACATCCTTAGCTCTTGTGCCCTATAAAACAATAGTCAACAGGCAAGGCATAGACGGAATGCAGTGGTGGAAAATACCAGATAAGAATGAGCATGTAAAGAGCTGCAGAAAGAACCAAGGGCATATACAGAGGTAGGTTGAATTGGGTGATTGAGGTAGAACCTAGAATGTCAGGGGAGGTAAAGCATGAAAATGATGACAGTGCTGTGTTATCAGTGGAGGGGACCAGGAAGAATTACTTGTTTGTATTCAGTAGAGGGATCACTCAGTAGACAAAGATTAAAACCACACAAAAAGAGAAAGGGGATAATTAAGAAAGAGACTAGATGAGGCAAGAGGGGATATTATTTATGTCACAGGTACAGGGTATGAGCCTTAGAAATGGTCGAATCATCTTGGTTGACAGGAGGAACGGAGGATGAAGAACAGAGAAAAATTGATGTGTGGTAGTAGTGACGTGTGTATTGACAGCACTGATAGATGTCCTTGGATTCCTTAATGAATGAGGCAGAGAGTATTTTCTGATCAGGAAGGACAATGAAGAGCAATATGAGTCTTGAATACAGAGACAACTTAGAATAGTGGCTGTGGTCAAGGCAAGAGTTTTAAGTGAGAAGGATTAAAGGGTGTCCAAATGATAATGAGAGTCCTGTTAAGAATTAGATACCCTGACTTGCAGTAGTTGAAGCAGTCTCAGAGGTTTGGAGATGATTTTAGCAATGTTAAAAAAAAAGCCAGAAACAGTAAGTTTGGAAATTCATAGACCTGACTATAGAGAAACGGACAAGTTACTTCTTCTCCAGCGTTTTCCCTTTCACAGTCACCTAGAAATGGTTTGGACATAGCATAAAGCTGCACTGTTCAGTACTTTAACTACTAAATCAATAAATATTAACTAAATTTTAAAAACTAGTAACTCAATTGGACTAGCCACATTTCAAGTTCTCCGAGTCATTAAACCTAATGACTCTTGTCTTGGACTGCTCAGATGTAGGACATTTCCATTGTTGTGAAAGTTCCATGGACTTTGCTCATACAAAGGATGGCTTTCTGTCCTCTTTTTCTCACCTGTCCAGATGTCACTGGAATTTGAGAATATTAAAAAGAAAAACAGTTCAAAGACAAACCCATGGCTCACCCTAGGCTAAGCTCTCCATCATGACTGATAGGCAAACTGACAAAAATAGAGTTCAACTGAGTGACAGGTAGATTTAAAATCCAAGGCTTTGAAGAGAACAATGGGAGCAACTGTATTCCTTCTGTTTCTTTTTCCTCCCACTCAAATTTTCACTTAATGGCTGAGTCACGTAGGTTAAGTGTGTGCGATAGAGTGTGTTCTGTTGTGCGAGAACATAAAGGGCACCTGCTGAAATGCAGAACATTAATATGTAAATCAGTGCAATTTGTCATAGTAAGTATATAATAGAAGTGCTTAAGAGAGAGCAAATGCAGCAGGTATTCCGATGAGTTTTTAATTTTATAGCCTTTTACCAGGTCCCTGTGCCCACTTGTCATATTTTATTAGGACTACATCAGAAGTTACAGGGGTGGGGCACAGCCCATGACCTCAGACACCAGGGTTTTTCCTTTGGGAGGGCTGGTACTCAGTTTCTCCTGTTAGTCATTACGTAATATTCACACACACAGTTTTTGATATTTTACTAAATGCTCTTCAGTAAGATTTTTTAAATAATCATTATTATTTCTTGGAAGATACTGTGAAAGTCGCTCTTGATCTATTTCTCATGGATCTGTTTTTCTTCCAAGATAAATTTTTAAGAGCATTACCTCTTGTTCTGCATAAGGATGAATCCTGTAGTTTGGAGAAATTCTGTGTACTCTGACAACCTCTCAGGGGACTAATTGTCAAAGAGTTGTGAAAATGGCCTCGCTACTATTTTTTAATTCTAAAAACTGAATTAACAAGCAGAATAGAGACATACTCATAGAGAGCAAGCAGACAGCTTTGGATTGGGTTAGAGGTGGAGGGACAGAGCGAAAAGGAAAAAGGACTCATGGATGTGGACAACGGTGTGGTGATTTGGGGCAGAAGGGGAGTATAAAGGGGATAGATGGCAATGAAAAAATAAAATTAAAGTGAATTTGCAAGAAAATAAATACATGTAGTGTTAAATAAGGAACTTTAAAATTCTGAAAAAAAGCACATGGCACAATTATTGTTCTTCCATGAAAAAAATTATATGAAATAAGTAAAGATAAAGATCTAAGAATATAGATGTAAGATTTTATGTAATACATCCATATTTATTTACTTAAACCTAGTTGCATGTTGTTCAGGCAAGCGGAACTGCCCTGTCACAAACATAAATACATAAGTAAGGTCCTTAAAGGGTATACGATGTTGGGCAAGTTAGTAATTTCCCTGAACCTCATTTTCCTCTTCTGTTCAAATGAGTTTAATAATAATACCTTTCTCACTGGATTTTTCTGCTCATATTAAATGAAAAAGTGAATATCAACCTCTTAGTATAGGAATAAATGTGCTAAAGCAAGATTTACTATTATTTTTCTGGGGTTTTTCTAAAGCCCCAGAGTTATTAAATGTTCATAGGCTCAAATCCAGATCCAGCTGTCAGCAAAGCCAGTCTTCCCTGCTCTGCCCTGCTCGCTGTGTGTGAAACGCCACTCACTCCAGGGACCCGGACAGTTTATACGCAACCATCGCACAGAAGCATCCGCTAGAAAAGACAAAATTAAAAGAATATTAACTAACTTATGGCTGAGAGCAGTTTGTAAAATAGAGCCATTTAAATGTGCCTACACACATTTTTAAAGCTTCAATTTTAAAAGTTCTTCTCCATGAAAACGTATCCCTTGTTCTGTTCTTAGTTACAGTTAGCCTTTGCCTTTATTAGTGATCTTCCTAGAGCTGCTCTTGAATGACAAGTACAGGGGTCTACAGAATTTGGGAACTGGGTTCAGGGAAAGGCAGCAGCAGAGCTTGGCCTGCAAAGAGGAGAAAAGTGAGACCACAAGGAGGGCCTCAGAGTCCACACTTCAGGGTCTTCTGGCCTCCTACATAGGCTATTGGTCCTCATATCCATGTTTAAAACTTGACATTCTAAATTTCAAATTCTAAGTCTGAGGCCTCTCTCTGAAGACAGGTATTTTTCTTGGAGCGTGGCAGAAGAAAGAACATCAAGAAAATGAGAGCGAATAGGACATGTATTCAAAGATGTTGCTCTTAGCCCTTGTGATTGTGACAGCGGATGCAAAGGAAAGCGTGACAGCTGATGGGAGACAGGGCTGGGTGGACTTTTGACAGGTTGGTTTGGATTAGATATTTGTGTCATGCTGCAGAGCTCTTTGACCTTCTCTTTGGTTTTTATTGCATCAGCACAATTCATTCGAAGAAAAGAAGGTAATGATTATACCACCAATGTCACATACTCTGTTGACATCTTCCTAAAATGTCACCTACAGTTAGTTACTGAAATCTATGGAAACCAGTCTAATGGGTCACACATATGCCTGACTGTATAACCACAATAAAAAAAGTCAGGAGATCTCCGCTGTTTCCAGGTATGACAGGAAAGGTGAAAGGTAATGGATTGGTTGTCAAAATGTTGGGTTTTTTTTTTTTTCCCTTTAGAGTATCTATCGCATGACCTTTTCTCCCCAGATTAGACTGTTGCATAATTACATATTGATAATTTGTCCTAAAGAAACATGCACCAAACCTTAGTTATTATTAAATAATTTCATGAATTTACAAACTGATGGCTTCTGATTTGGGCATTGTCCCATAATTTCCCTAGAGCAATCGGTTATTAAAGTTGTTATTATAAAAAAGGATTAGGATGGTGTCAATGATTACGTTTATTAGGCAAAATGGCTTGTAATTTGGAATCCACCCTCTTAGTTTGTGAGACTTCACTGTCAAGGTAATATCCCTCTCTAAAAAAGACAACAGGAGAGCCGAGACACAGCACGTTCGGCAATAAACATGTCGTCTTCATATTTTAAGATCAGAACATCAAATGTCTCTCATTCCTCTTACATGTACAACACAATTCCAGACTTTCAAATATTGGAGGAAGGGCTGTGAATCTAAAGAAGGACCATATGAAATGAAGAGAATGTATATTTTGTCAATTATAGTGGTCACACAAGAAACAGGCTCCATTTGAAATGTATCGTACCATGAAAACATCCTGAGGTTTGGGTAAATGTATTCTGTTCTTTGTCATGGGTCAGGGACTGAATTTGCTGTGAAATTTTTCAGGGCTGAATGCAACAAAAATAACCACTTCCCTCAGGGAAAATGAGAGAGAAGATTTTACAAGACTGACCTCTAAAGAATTGGTATGTTAGATGTGGAAATTGTACTGGTGGAACTCAAGTTATGCTTCAGAAATTTCTCTCCATTCTCGAATAGATGTCATTGTGTACTGGGAGGTGTTAGTGTGGCAAAGAAGATACAATACACTGTGTTGCTATAGAATTGTGCAAAATGCATGTGCTTTTAAAAATCTGATTATGAACTACAGCAAAAGTTAGATTAACTGCAAGGAGGGTTTTGTGACATTAAGTGAATGAAAAAAAAAATTTGTCTTCTTCTGAAGATGGATACTAGGATACAAATTGTTTTTAATTGATAGAAGTCATCTATACTGCACGGCTCTTTTGGCAGGTCCTTCACCTGCACAGTGCTTGTAGTGGCAGGAGCAAAGATACCAATTGGTGGCATTCATGTCCCGTTAAGCTTTAGCACTGGTAGTTCTATCCCAGAAAGTCACTCCCGTAAACTTCATGAAGGAAAGTGTAATTTGGAATTTCCACAACGTAGTTTAGAAAATGAAGAAAGGTAGGGTTAGTTTCCACAAAGCTCGTGACTTATATCCTTCCAATAATACCATTTTATTTAGGCTATTTCACAAAAGCTATAGGTGCAAATAGTTACCTATTGAAAGGATTTTAAAATGTCCCTGCAGCAAGTATCATGGCTTGATGCAAACAGGGGGTGGGATGTGGCAAGTATGTCCACAGCTCGCATGCTCCACATGCTTCCTTTTTCTGTAGCCTACACTCTCTGTTATTGAAGAATAGGAGCAGCGTGATGTTCAAGGGGCTCTTGGAAAGAATGGAGCTTCTTGGAAAGGTGAGCAAGTTTGATAGCCACGCCCCTGTCACGGTGACCTGTGACAGCACAGGTCTGCATCTCAGAAGCATCCTGTTTCTTTGCACATCCTTAGAGCAAACTCACAAGAAAGAGGTGTCAAATGTATCACAGAGAGCCAAACAAAGCATTTTAACAAAGAAACCCAAAGCCTACCACAGAAAGTGTTTGAGATTCAACATCATACACTTAACCTTAGTTTATATTCTGGCTTTTAATATCAAATGCTTGTTCTATCTGCCCTTCCCTACCTCTACCCACCTCACCTCCAACGTTTTCCAGAGAAACTGGAATGGCCATTAAGACAAATAATAACTTGCCGATTATAAAGCCAGCAGCTAGACAGTAAGTTTGCTAGCTGAAATTAATGTTAATCATTTAAATGAGTCATTAGGTGAAACTTCTCAAGCTATCCAGACATGTAGGTTAAATAAAGGTTTATAATCCCAGGCAAGACATTTATTGAAATGTAAGAAAAAGGAATCTGTTCCTGTGTAAAGTCTTAGCTTCCCAGTTGTTAGGAGAAACTACGGGCCTATAATAGAAGCAATCATGTCTTAGTGTTGCATCTCAGGATTTCGACAGAATATTTTAAAGCTGATTATTTCTATCACAAAAGAGCTCAGGAGGAAGTAGCATGCTCATCATTAGAGTTTGGCACTTTTTTTATTTTTCCAGAAAAATGCATTATATGGCCTCAAGTGGTGGTGTAAATTACAGCCTGTTTTCTCAGCAAGTTTTGTTATCCCTGAGACTCAGTCTCTTGTTTCTAAATAGTTAGGAAGCTTTAAGTTAATGAACAGATTCCCTACTTGTTAGAATGAAGAGCATCAGTGAATTAATAAGAGGGATGCCTCTTTTTAAAACACACGTGCATTATCCAGTAGGAAATAACTGGACATTATTGGCATTAATCTAATCTGTAAGTTACCAGTTTATACAAAGGCAGCAAATTAGAATAAAAGCAAAGAAGGAGGGCCTCTGATATAAGTCAGTGAGGCAGGTTTTACTACAAATATGAATCTAAATGTTAAGCTCATTAGAGATGGATGCAGTATTCTCCACAAAGCTGAGCAGAGATCTGGGCATTATGTAAAGTGTTAACAGAAGTCATCTGGTTAACTAAATCCAGTAGTGCTTAATGCTGTTGTGTATGAAGAGACCATTCTCCAGTATCACAGGCAATCAGAGTTGGCCTAGCCAGGACTTTGTCCTTGACTGTCCAGGACTGTTGCTAGACTTGCCCTAGTCCTCCCCTGCCACGTAGTGCCTCTCCAGGCCCCCCCATTCCGCCAGCCCCACTGGAGGCAAACAGATTCATTTCCAGTCTGAGGTTCTAGTTCCAGGAACAAGTACCTTCTTCACTGACTTGCCAGGGATTTCTCTTTTCTTTCTATTTTACGTCTCTCTCAGAGTCTCTGTTCTTTTGGTGGAAGGTAAATATCACATCACTCTTTTGCTTTACTTCCACTGGTGGCTTATTGCACTTAAATAAAAACCAAACCTTTATGGCGTCCCGTAGACCTGATAGGATTTCCCTCCAGCCTATCCACACAGCATTCTGCCTGTACCGGGGATCTTCTGTTCTGGAAGGGGGTCCACTAGATGTCCCCTCAGGGACTTCACACCTGCTCCTATCTCTGCCAGACACCCAGCTGCCCGAATGCCCAACTTCCTTCCATCCTCAGGTCTCTGCTTCGATTTCATCTCTTCAGAGAGCTCTGTTCAGACTCCTGACTATCTTTTTCAATTCAGTCCTGCTTTTCCTTAATGATGTTGAATAGCATCACCATTTCATGCTTTACTGTGTGTCTATTACCACTGCCTCTTTCAACGCAGGACCGTAAATGTTCCAAGGGCAGGGACTCTGACTCATTCATTGCTATAGTTTTAGCTCCTAATAGACATAGTATGTGCTCCATAAAGGTTTTTGATTAGTTAACTAATTAATTATGAGAACGTTTTCCATATTGCCTTTCTGATTTTTTTCCGGGACAATAGAGCAGGTAACCATGGTCTGTTTTTCTTCATTTCTAGTTGTTTAACTTCTTAAGACTTGTCTGGCAAGTTGCTAAAGATAGAGGCAGATAGTCCACTGAGGGCATAGAGCTGGATAGCACTTGTGGGTAATCAGTTATCCCAATACTCACTGATTAAGAAAAGTCAAGTGAGGTGAGGCATGTACAACAAAAATAAATGAAAGTTGATAGGAGGGGATCTGATCACTCAAATATTTGAGGACTTCCAGTGTATTCACATATACATTTTTCATACTGAGGAATACAGCTAGGTCCCTGATTTTAAGGGCTTTCTTCTGTTGGTATAGGAATAAATCATGGGGAAAATAATCACAGGTTCAGTGGTAAAAGGGAAGGTAGAATTCCAGGAAGGAGAGAAGGATTGAGCAAAGTTAGAAAGGCAGGAGAGGAATATGTTTCACCAAGGAAGGAATAAATGATTCTGACTTGTTGAGGATTCAAAGCAGAAAACTATGGGATAATGGATGCAAAATGTATTGTGCTGAGACTTGAATATGAGGTTTGGACTTTATAGTTTGCCTAGTGAAGTGCATATTTTCAGTAGGAATGTGGTAGGTTTAAAGTGACATTTCAGGAAGATCACTGAGATATCGGTATACAGTTTTGTGGCTGAGCATTATTGCCTGAGCATTATCAGTATACAGGCTAAAGCAAACTTTCTCGTAGAACTGAGAAGGGTCAGGAAGATATGGGAAATGTTTGGTCATGTTTTATATCTAAAGATTGTTCTGCATAACCTCCCAGTACATTCTTCTTTTGACTGATCTGCCTCTCAGCTTTTCCTGTGTCATTAGCTGCATTTATGATTACGTCTTGCTGTGGTCAAACCAAGAATTCCTTGAGAAACAACATGTTGCAAATCCAACCTTCACCTGCATTTAGATAAATAATGGATTTAGATTGATAAGCAGTTGTGAAATTTTCTGCTGCGTTTGTGTGTTTTCAGTACAAAAATCTAGTGACTCAGACTAAAATGGTAACTTCAGTTGAAAAGCAGGTCATCATTCTGGTTTGAGTTTGCTGGTTCAAAGTCCAAATACTTGTTTCCATAAATACTAAAATGTTTCTCATAATGCCAGTTCAAAAGCAGACCAATTTTCCTTTTCTTTATTGTCATAGTTTATCTTTCTCTGGAAAAAATAATCCACTCAGTGGTAATACATTTCTCTTATTAAGACCTTTTATCTTTGTTTTAACTCTAGGCTAAAAATTCATGGGGATACAAACTGGTATTTTTGGAAGAAATCGTGTTGAATATCTTGTTATACTTCGTGCAAATAGAGTTTCTAACATTTCAGAAGTAGACATTTGAATTGTACAAATATTAAAAGTTGGGTATCACTAAATAATGCATTATGTTTTAAATTATACATTTTATTTTGTAGCTGACAAGTTAAATGTGATGTTTCTCATTATCATTCATTTAAAGTCAAATGTCCTAGCCCAAATAAGCTCCTTTGAGAATATGGGTCAGGGGTAATTCATTATGTGAAAGATTCTTAATTTGAGAGCACATATAACAGAAAGTTAGATGAGGGGCTCAAATCGGAGAAGTATAGATAATATATCCGTATAATACCTCCAAAGAATTTGATTACTTTTTTTTTCATATCAGTGTTCACATACTAGTAAGCTGATCACACCAAATCATTTGTGGTTTGCTTGACTTGCCTGTTTCATTGGGGGGAAAAATAGGGAATAGGTTAAAGTTATTATAACACTGATCTCTTCATGACAAATAATGCATTTTGCACGGCTGCTGGTTTGTCACCTTTTAAACTTGCAATATCCACTTCTTTAACTGCAAAATCTACTGAATTTCTCTGTTTAGGAGTCCAGATATGCTAGTGCACATGGGTGATGTCATCCTGGAGGTAATCAACATAGTTCAGTGGTTTTGAAGATAAATTGAAATTTGCTAATTATATTCATCTTATGAAAACTCAGATTAAAAAGAGACAGTCATATGTAAATTAGATACATGCAGCCCAACTAAATTATATTGTCTCATGTCTGTACTTTCTAAATAATAGACAAGGTAGCTATACAGAATGATTCTTTTGAATCTACTGACAAGCATGATTTATGGTGTTCCTAAGATGTATTTTTTGCGTAATAGGCAAAAGAAAGGCTTTACTTTCCCACTGATCTAATATTGAATGAATTTATACTACAATGTAGCCCCATTTAGAAAGTGAAGGGGGAGAGGGGAATAGATGTAAATTATATCTTACCAAAATGTACAACAGTGTTTGAAATTGAAAATTGCTCTTTTAGCTTGCAAAGTGGAAAACCATAATTAATCGCTTTTCTTGTAACAGACACCATGGTGAACTTTGCAGAAATGCAGCATATTACAACTTCAGTGTAAAAGCCTTTTGACATTGTGAGCGCCCAGGGAAAAGAAAGAGCGACAAAAACAAACAAAAAAACAGACTTTCTTGCATTTGACATAAATCAGAATAAAGTTTCTTTTCTCATCTAATAACAAGGGATTAGTTACATGTCTGAATAAGACTATGGTAAGCTAGAGGGATAGGGCAACACCAAAACAAACAGACAAAGAAATGTACAAACAAAAAAACACATCATCTACTTTGACTATGGTGACCAGACACAGCAGTTTGCTTGAGCAATCCCAAGGTATTCCCGCTGCACTGATGCTAATTATTAATAGTACTACCCTTTACCATCATTGGTGTCCCTTTGTATAAAAAATTATGATTAACCTAATAACGGTACACCGTAGCAAAATGGGAACAAAGCTCAGATGGCTGAGCACTGTTACTAGTCCTTCACTTGGATTCATCAGTGCCCACACAAGGAGAGTCCTGTGGGTTGCATGCTTTGTTCTTTATCACACGAAGCCGGAACCTGACCCTGCTGGTGTTCTTAAGTGAGAAACCTCAACTAGTCCTCTCAGTTCTGAAAATAAATACAGATACATACCATGGGAAAGGGGAATTCATCCAAATTTGTTCATTCATTCGCCGAAGTCAAGGGAATACAAACACTCCAGCAATAGAAGCAAAAACCAACGATAACTGCTTACAGCACAAACCACTCCCAATTTGGTTTTGGTTTTCATGAGTACCTTCTCTACCTCTGCTCTTTTTGGCAGTAATTTTCTTCATCTGTTCCCATTCCTTCTTCTAGCTCTGTCATTTTTGTAGAAGGATGAGAATTCTCTGGGCTGTTGGTCTCTTTTACCCCCGAATCTTATTCATCTCTTCTCCCCGACTGTCTGTAATATAGGTTCAGTTATACATGCGAGACCGGTCTGATTACTTCTTCTGTTTCACTACTGTGTTTGGATTTATTTGGTGCAGTTCAGGAGTGTTAACTGGGATTCAGGGGAGGGCCATTTCAGTGTTATTTGTACAAAATAAAGTTGAAGCTTCAAAAAGAAGTGTATTATCTTTTCCATGAAATTTACTAAGCATTCTCATAAGAGCGTGTAATAGGAAGAGATATGAATGGGTGTTTTCTGTAGTTTTTGTGGCTGAGCATTCTTTCTTCACTTTGTATTTTATAAGGAATAAAATTTAAGTATTGTCCAACTCACTCAAACTATTGCATCTTTGCAGTTTTTTAAAAATGTCTCCTTCCTTCTTTCCTTCCTTCCTTTTTTTTTTCCCAAAAATAGCATTGAAAAAAGTGAAAATTGGACTAAAATATAAGGGAACACCTGGAATGACAGCAGAATGCTACAAGTCAACAGCAGTTACTTGGACAATAATGGCACTTGCACTATTACTAGAAAACACTTTTAGTAATGGGCCAAGGTGAATCTAATGAGATCCTAGGGCAGGGTCCAGTTGACGGAGGCATGAATTACTATGTGAAAGTTTAACCAGAGCAGTCAAACTATAACATGTTATGTTTAGGAATAGATATTCCAGTCCCCAAACCCATTATTGGGGATGTCTTCTGAAAGATATATCTGGTGGTCTGACTCTCTTTCAGATATACTGTTTGTTCAAGCCTGGGGTTCCCTGCCTTGATGCAGGGCTGACATTATACCTCTGTTTCAAACCTGGAAGGAATTGATCAAGAGTGGACATCTGATTTCTAGGTGTGACTCAAAAAATCATTGGGATTCTTGATTTGGTGATGACCTTGGGGGAAATTGTGGTCCCCCATTAATTGTTTATTTTATCTTTACTTACAGACTTGACTTGGAAATATTCAGAGAATTACAAGTCTTTTACAACAAATATGATGAAAATATTATTGAAATTATAAAAAATTCAGAAATATGACAAAATCTTTGTCACTTAAGTATGAAAATATGAACTATTCCATATTTATACATCTTCATAGATGTATTCAGAGCAGATTAATATGAATTTGCTACTTATATTGTAACTGCTTTGTGATTATAGCATCCTGAAGATAGATAGATAGATAGATAGATATAATCTTGGCCTATATTTGAGAATAATTTCTATGTCACAATAAAATAGTTGATAATGGAGTAAAAGTATCATTGTTTACTCTTGACCATTTGGATGAGTTTGTCCTTTTGAGTGAATTACAGAGGGAGCTGACCTATACAAAGATACACCTTCCTTAAAATGATACTTTTTAATGACAATTATAAAATCAAAGATAAAAGAACTATTAAATGATCAAGCAAATCAAAATGCACTGGGCTTTCTAGAAAGGCACCACCTAAAGTATTAACTGTTTACCAACTACCTGCCAAATGCAAATCACAATTCTTTTTCTCAGGTGCCTTATTCACGTCGGTCATTTCTTCTTTCGGAGGTCTGGCAGTTGGTAAATACACTGTACACATTTATGGTCTCTCTGCAATCTGTAAAACAGCTATGTGTTAGAGAAGATAGCAGGGAAGGGAGACTAGTGTTTAAGATTGAATCTAAATCACATTCATTCTGTATGAACTTGTTGGGCAGGTATAGTTCAAAATAACCCATCCAAGTCTCAGTGAAGATACCTCCTTGCTTTAAACGTATAAGAAAAGGCATGCTCTCAGTGGTGCGAGACCGAGACCCTTTCTCCTTCTCATATTCCATCAATTACTGGTTCCTCTCCTAAATAACTCTGGAACGCAAGAGGATTAATCCACTTCTTTCTCTCCATCTTCTGCCCTGGTTTGGTTCCTCATCTTGGTGACCCCTTGGATAGATTCCTAAAACAACCAGGAATTTTTCTGAAATTTCATTTTCCTCACTACAACTGCCCAGCCCCTGGCCTCCACCTTGCCTTCACGATGTTCCCTCTTTACTTGACCCACAAGGTAATCCTTTAGCCTTTTTTAAAAAAAAGATTTTATTTATTTATTTATTTTAGAGAGAGGGGAAGGGAGGGAGACAGAGAGTGAGAGAAACAGCAATGCATGGTTGCCTCTCACACTGCCCTCACTGGGGACCTGGCCCGCAACCCAGGCTTGTGCCCTGACAGGGAATTGAACCGGGACCGTCTGGTTCCCAGCCCACGCTCAATCCACTGAGCTACACCAGCCAGGGCAAATCCTTTAGCCTTTTTACCTTGCCAACCCCATCTATTTCTCACCCACGCTTTATACTCCACACACCTCTTCACTCTTCCGAACTTACTTTTTAATTTTTTTAATTGATTTTACAGAGAGAGGGCGAGGGAAGAAGAGAGGGAGAGAGAGATAGAGAGAGAAGCATCAACCTGTGGTTCCACTTATTTTTATACTCACCGATTGCTTCCTGTATGTGCCCTGACTGGAGGTTGAACCCACAACCTTGGTGTATCAGGACAATGCTCTAACCAACTGAGCTACCTGGCCAGGACCTGAACTTATAATACCTTGTATATTCACTCTTTCAAACTTTGCACATTATTTTCTCAGCATGTTTCTTCATTTCTTTAATCTTTACTTACTTTCCAGTCCTCACTTCAGACACTGCTGCCTCAAGAAATCTTGACTGCCTGCTCCCCAGCATTCAGTTCAAGTTATAGGTCCCTCTTAATGACTTCCAAAGTATTGGATATGTTTACTCTTATTCAGAATCATGATTGCTAGGTGACTGGTTGAGCCATGAGCCTCTGTGTGAGGATGGAGTTTGTCTTCTGAAGCAGGCATCTTGTTAAGTCCCTCTACCAAGCGGCACGCCAGTTCTTGGGAGAAAGCAGAGTGGCAGTCCTTAGGACCAAGGCTGTAGAGATTGTCTAAAATCATGGATGGCTTCTTTCTCTGCACCAGGGCCATGCTGCTTTCTTTTAACCTTAGCAGGGAAGCAGGAGTATTAGTTTAACAAGACACACTGTGACATGTCACAGTTTTTCTGGTCCCCTCTTTACTGTCTACTCACTGGAATATTACACACCATTCAGATATTTCCACGTCCACCTCAACTTTCTGTGTGTGAAATCTCTTCTGTTTCCAATGTCAAAGCAGACAAGGAACATGCATCCCCCCTTTTCAATTCTTCTTTTTTTGAGGGCGAGGTGGGGTGGGGAGGTGGGCAAGTGCAGAGGGGACTGCCCACACTGGGCATGTGCCCAGAAGGAAGCACGGTTTGGTCCCTGTCTGGAGGCAGACATGAAATTTGACCATCGTCTCTTTCCTCATTTAAGCTGGATTCAGTGAGTAGGCCTCTTTGCATTTTAGATGTAACAGTAAAAATCAAGCTGTTGCCTTTTGTTAATTAAGATTGCAAAATGAATCTTTGTAAGCATTACAAATCCAGTTCATTGCAATAATGCCAAATGTAGCTTTCTCAGAAAGGTGCACACATGTCTTAATAATGAATGGTTATGGTTACTTACATCTTTCTCCTAAAACAGAGGGAAAATAAAAGTCCTTAACTTTGTAGTGAATGAAAGAGTGAGCAGATCTGTAAGGGGTATTTGGGAAAATCACCTGGGACCCACAGAGCGAACTCAGACTTATTTACTGTATTTTTCAGGCCATAAGACGCACCTAGGTTTTAGAGGAGGAAAATAGGAAAACAAAATTTTTGAAGCAAAAAATGTAAAATATTTAATAACATAAATAATATTCAGATTATAATTCAGCTACGTTTGGACTATAAGATGTGCCCCCATTTCCCTCCCAAATTTGGGGAAGAAAGTGCATCTTATAGTCCGAAAAATACGGTAAGCAGATGCAGAGCCCAGTCTTCACATTAGGGCTTCCAGCTCTCTTGCAATACATTCTTCCCAGTCTTTCCCTCTTCTGTCTTCCTTCTGCCTCCCTCCCTTGATAAATTTTATTTTCTCAATGAAGCTTTTCCTGATGACCCTATGAAAATTTAGTCACTCCCACCACTTCCAACTCTCTATTTCTTTACTGACTCATTTCCTCCTATAGAATAGAATACCACTCAATTTGCTGCATGACTTACTTATTCGGTTTATTGTTCATCTCTTTCCCCTGGAATGCCACTCTTTTAGGGCAGGCATTGTGGACCATATTGTTCACCATGTGGTCCCCAGTGCTTTCGCTGGGCAGGACACAGGGTGGGACACAGTAAGTTTGTAGTTCTTTGTATGGAAAGTAATACAATAATCGAAAATACAAGAATGAGCCCTGTGTTTCACATACTCACAACCATAAGCCTGCTTTTGCCCCGCCCTGTACAGAGGTACTAAACGAATTCTTGTGAAATAAATAAATGAACTTGTGGTTGGCCTACATTTATCTGACTCTCATTCGTCCCATCTGAAGGCTTTCAATTCTGTGTCCATTCTATTTTTTTATTCTTATCTCAGAAACAAATATTTCCAATAATATTTCTGTATTATACTCCTCTTTTGCTAATATCCCTGGTCTGTGGAAGAAATGAAAAGAGGCAAAGAGTACACAGGTAGACACAGAGATAAAGATATGTGGATGCCTTCAGTCTTCAAGTGCACATGTGTGCCTGCACATGAACATACATGCACACACATTACTAGGCTCCAGTTTTCCCAAAACTGACCTAAGGAAAATAAGAAGTGTTTTATTCAAAATCCAATTTTTAATATTGTTGGTATTAACAATTGCTCATAAAAGTAGAAATAGAGGACCATAAAAAATCATTCACACTGTTGAAACTAACAAACTCCTATAAATTTTGTCTTTTTTAATTTAAATAATTAGGCATATCGCATAGTGAGGGTCTATGTCACAAGATCTTTTTGAAATATTACAAAGTGTGCAATCTAACCATGAGTGATGAAATACTTGTCTTAGAGTCAATATTTATTGCTTATATGTAGCTAATATAGTCAGAAATATTTTTACACACTAGCTGATTTTGTTAGAATTTGTAAAATTCTTGGCTTTAAAAGAAATGTAAATAGCAGGTGAGGCATCCCCATGTCTAATACCTCACAACCCTGGAGCAAGACTATGGCTTTACATGCTACGGATCTGAAGAATCGATTCACACCATTATCCACGCTTCATCAGAATATTCACAGAACCTCTGTGGGGCACGCTAGACACGCTGGAGCAAATGATATCTTCATCACAGCTTTTGATAGTCACATCATGAAATAGCCTGTTTCAATCAATGAAGTGAGGTGAAAATATAATGATTAAATTCTACACAAGCCATGAAAAAAAAACACATCTTACACTGTCACCTCTGGATCCTGGTTGCTGAAGTTCATGGAAACGAGTTCTGTGAACAAGAATATATATTAATATCTAAAGTTAAAAATAACCTTAATTTAATTTAGTTAATATGAACTTTCTTGTTATTCTGATTATACAAGGACCTTCTGTTAATAAGTTTTGTCTTCTTTAATTTTAAACAACACTGTAATTCAATGCATACTCCCTGCTTCTAGAAAGTTGTTGCTATTTGTCACTTACGCCCTGTGTCCTTGTCTGTTGCTCTGTCCTGGAGAATCGTGTTCAATGGTTCTGCTCCACTTTTAGTTATTAAGTGGTGAGAAATATTAACAATAATAACATTTTTATTCTAAGTAATTTCTGATGTGTGTATATATATATATATATATATATATATATATATATATATATATGTTTCAGAATGTAATAGGCTTCCTATGAACTTTGCTTAAGTTCAACATAGGCTGTCTTCATAGTTTTCACAGTTTATTGATACACCTGGTATTAACATTCATGTTATATAATCAATGCTTTTAAAAACATTTATTGAAATTTAAAATGAAATTTAATGATTTTATAACCTTGGAAATGCTATTTTTGAAATGGCAATGGTATACATTGAGTTTTTCTTCTAAGCAAGTCATTTAATAATTTTCTGAAGGACCCACTATACATTTAGAGCAACTACAATTTATAATATAAATCAAAAGGTAGGGTACTGTATAAACCCTTAAGATTTGTTCTTTCAACAATATACTTACAAAAAGAAATGTAAATTTCATATATATATATATTCCTGGTCATTTTTCTTGTTTTAGAAAAATTAGACAATGTTCATCATTATTAATGTTATAATTTTATGATTATTACAATAAGATCAAATCTTTAGCTTAACATAAAAGTCTTAAGCAAAAACAAATATTTTAATGATATGTATCTAAAGTAAATAAACTGGACTTTATAAAGAGTAAAAGAAATACTCTTATATTACCTCATATAAAAATATTGGGTTTTTTCTCAATTTATAAATTCAAAAGCTGATGGTTACAAAGTAAATATTTTTGCAGTCATCAGTAGTTTCCCTGGCATGTAATCCTTATAACTACATATGTGTAGTGTATAAATATGCATTTTTAAATGGCAATTGAAAGTGTGTCTTTCTAAGCATTTTTTTAAAAAATCCCAAATATATGTTTAAATTGTTTCCATAAAGAGAATCTTGCAAATGGCTGCCTTTTAGTGCAGATATAACCTAACACAGTTTAGGCAGTTAAATCAATATTCTAAATCATTTATTTAAGCCAGGAACGCCTCTCCTTCTCTTTTGACTCAGAGACGGAGAACAAGATGAAAAAGGAAGGAAGGTGCACGTGGTCTCTGTTAAAATGGGGGGGGGGTGACGCTGAAGAAAGGTGGCCCATCTCAGCAGGTCCATCGGCCGCGCCCCGTCTGTGCCGCATCTGTCTTCGGCAAGATCAGTAGGCCTGCCAGTCTAGAACAGTATCCTTGTCATTATCCCCTTCTAGTATTTCCTTTCTGAAATGTTTGCAAGTTAGCATGTGGGTTTATCCAACGGATAGCAGTGAAAATTTCGCTCTAGTATTTTTATTCACTCGTTCATTCATTCATTCGGTCATTCATTCATCTTACTGGCTATACACCATGCGTGGTGCTGGCCTTCGTAAGAGAATGAGCGTGTGAATGGTTCCTGCATCCAGATACAAAAATAGCTCATAATAGATGGTAGAATATGATAAGTGCTGGGTGTGTGTTTTAGAAAATAAAAACAATAGGATTTGGAAGAGGAGGAGAGTGCCACAGGCCAGAGAGCAGGGAGCACTTTGGGGAGGAAGAGAATTCCAGTCAGACCTTGAAGTCCTCCCATTCAGCACTGGCAGGAAAGAGTAATTGGGAGAGATACTCTAGCATTTTTTGTTCTATCCTCAGGGCTTGGAAGAGGCCTTAAAAAACTGCTGGTTGAATCAGAAAATAAAGCTATGGAGCTTCTGCACCCTTGCCTTGATGCAGCGGAGGGAAGTCGGTGCTGGAAGCAGGGAGAAGGGAGGGGCCAGGTCAGGCACCCAGGCGAAAGTCACAGGAGAAAGGGATCGTGTCTTGGGAGGAAAGGCTTCGCGTGGACAATGTTAAGAAGAGGCTGGGCATCTGTGTAATTTATTGTTTTAGGTCTTATATTTAGGTCTTTGATCCATCTTGAGTTAGTTTTTGTGAATGGGCACAAACAGTAGTCTCGTTTCATTGTTTTGCATGTGGCTTTCCAGTTTTCCCAGCGCCATTTCTTGAAGCATCTTTCTTTTCTCTATTCTGTGTTGTGGCTCCTTTATTCAAAATGATTTGCCCACATACAGAAAAAGTTAAGACCCATATGATTTCCCTCACATGTGTGATATGAAACTGAAAGCAATGAATGGACAAACAAAAATGGAAACTCATAGACACGGACAACAGTGTGGAGGTGTGGGGGTAGAAAAGAGGAAAGGGGGTCAAATGTACGGTGACAGAAGAAAATGTGACTTTGGATGGTGGGTACACAATGTAATACAAAGATCATGTTTTATAGAATTGTGCACTTGAAACCTATATGATCTTATTAACCATTGTCACCTCAATAAATTCAATTTTTTTAAAAAATGAGAAGTTGGGCACATTTGAAGCTAAGATTCAAGGGAATGTGAAAAATAAAGCTAGGACTCTGGACTTTATCCTGTAACTAATGAAGGGGCCATTAATGTTTTTGAATTTAAAAGTAATATAAAATCTGTGAAAACAGATTTGTCCACTTATAAAGAATTGCTTAGTCATAGCTGTCAAATAGTGTAATTTTATCTCATAGCAAATTTAATAATTTGTATATGTTGACACAATACCCTACATTCCGTTACATGCGACCATTGGCATGAACTTCACATTTCATTATCTGGGAAGCTAAAATCTTGAAACCAAGTAAGTTGATGGTAGCAGAGCTAAATTCAAAACTTAAGATTCTTATTCCAAGGCCAGTGTTCTTTAAACCCCTCAGCTCAAGTGTAGTTTTGTACTATTTGGAAGGTTTAGACTGGTCCAGATGGTGCTCTCTCAATAAAGGAAAAGGATGCTGAAGCGCATCTCTCTATCTCTTTGTTCTTATTTTTGAGAATGGAAGACTGAGCTCCAACCAAGAGATGCAAATGGTCACTTCCTCCTACTCTGTGGTATTGCCTAAGACACAGCAAAACAAGCATGATTTCTAAGCAGAAAAGACTTCATCCCCAGACCATCAGGAGCCAAACAGAAACCAAGATTTATTTTTGTTCAGTTATCATTGGCTTAGGAAGTCATGTGATAAAGAAGGATGAACATGTTTGGTCAGAATACATGTAAGGCCTTGATCCTCAGAGAATGAGGAAAACAGTAGTGGGTGAGTTGCTTCTCTCCCAAGGGGGATGAGCTTCATGAGCTAATAAGTATTTTCCATCTGTTAGATCAAAAAACAGATTTCTACTGCATTTGGCAGGGAGGGTTAAGCATTTGGGGACCACATGGAGATGATATAGAGAAAAATTAAGGGGGAAGCTGCTTGTTGGGCTTTAGCACGCACCAGGCTCGAGCATGTCCATAAACAACCCCCACCGGAAACAAAGACAGATGAGAACACCACTCCAAAAACTGCCACTTGTCAAAATTTTCTATCTTGCTCTCAATTTTTGTGTCCACAGTTTCAATTTAGTCTCCTCATTCTTTGCATATTGTGCTAAAATGGCACAGATTAAGTTATATAGATATATACAGAGAGAGATCAGAGCGGTTGGGGAAGGAGATGTCAAACTACTCCACGTGGCAAAATTTTAGTTATTGAAAGGGAGGTCAAAAGGAAGTGCAATACAGACTAAATTATTTTCCAACACACAGACACACACAAACGATGTATGTTAGTCCAAAATGTTGGGGACCTTGGACTTTGAAGTCTATTGAAGAGTGTATTTTTCACTGTCAATGCATGCTTTCTAATCTCATTCGGTCTACAAATACTTAAAGAGCACCAATTAAGCCAGAGGAAGTAAGCAGAGTGGTTAAAGCCCGTGCAAAGCCAGGACTGCTCTGTCCAGCCCCAGCTCTCCTGCAGATATTCTATGACCTTCAGCAAACACTTGTCTCCTCCGCTGCGTTTCCATCATTACTACAGTGAAGATGTAAACAGTGCCTGGAGTTGTAGTGACTAAATGAAGTAACACATTTGTGCACATGATAAGTGCTCAATAAATATTCTTTATTAGTGTGATCGTGTGCCAGGCATAACCTCAGCCACACTCTCATTACCGCTTGGAAGTTCTTATATTAATCCAGCGTGGACTCTAATTTGTATTCTTCACAGTGGTTGTTGGAAATATTTCACCCAATCTATACCTGTCTTGTGCCGAGACTTTTCCATTCTAGATGGCAAGTTCTTGGAGGACTGAAATTATATCTTCTTTATTCATATATTTCCCAGAGTGACATATAGTAGATAGTAAACACTGAAAACATTTATTGAGTGAATTTGGGAAGGACAAGTACTTGTTGAGTCCACTGTTTTCATTCAGCATATAATTTAAATGGATAAAAAAGACAAACAGGAAAAGGATTCATGTGAGAATATGATGAAGTACAAGCCATGCTCAGGGAGGCAGGGCTGTATAATGCCGAGGATGGCCATGAATGCACCCAACACAGAATTGTACATTTACTTAAAGCCTCTTTTTTGCTCATCAGTGTTCATTAGTGTTTGTGTATTTAATGTGTGGCCCGAGATAACTCTTTTTCCAG
>PVJI01013242.1:0-48525 GCA_004026765.1 Micronycteris hirsuta
AGTGTTCTCCATCTTTGCCATGCAAGTCTTTACCATCATTTTTAAATATGTCTCCTCTTTCTGAAGGTGGTTCTTCAGAACTTGGTAGTACAGGAACCAGACCAGGGCCAAAGGGACTTGCTGCCTTCTGTTTTACTGTTCCCAAGGTTAAGTTCTGGCTACCTGTTTGTTCTACCTCCATGAGGTTGTGCATATTTAATTCTTCCTTTTTCATGCACTCTCCGTTTGTTCTAAGTGCTTGGATTTCTACTGTCTTAGATGCTCTGTAATGATCAAAAAAGGCAGAAACTGCTCTATTTAAGTAGAGGCAATTGACTTCATGAGATGTGTCCTCAACCTAAGGAAAAAGAAAAACCTTTTAGAGTTTTTCTGAGAGAGTTTAGGTTACATAAACTGGAAAATAAATCTGGTCAGGGTTGATGTCTTACAGGAAGCTAACAGCCGTGATGGAAACCAGAAGCAGCCTACCTCAGTTGGGTTTAACCAAGCTCTGGTATTGTGTGGATCCTCTGCAGTTTTCAGGGCACAGACAAGTGTGCGGGTGATGGCCTCTTCTACCCGAGCTTGGTGGTCCTCTTCCTAAGTTGAGACAAAGACAAAAAAAAAAACACGAACAAACATTTTTTTCATTTGTCTCTGTTTCTCATGGCTTAAAACAGAGAGTAGAGTCTCTTAATTATGTGCTCTGTGCTCATTAATATAAGTTTTGTTACATGAGGAATGAATATGTTGGCAAACCACAATTTTTATGTGTTAACTATTATCTGCCACCTAGAAAAGCTATAGAATATTTCACTAACCAAATTTAAGTATATATCCTGTCTATAAGGCACAGGCCTGGAGTATGAACCACCCTGTGATGTTTTTCTGATCTTTTCCATTCTCTGACATGTTTAAGCAAAACAAAACAAAAAAATGTTATATATATTGAGGAAAATCCCTACTGATTTTGATAAGCTAATTGTTTTAGGAATGGGAGAAAAATTATAAAAAATTTGCTTAGCCACAAAGATGAGATGGTTAAACATGTAAATATGTTTTTTTAAAATACAATATGTATAAACTACAGTATTAATGACAAATTACATTAAAAATCATTATTCTGTTCATCAAAATATACCATAAAAGAAAAAAAAACAGATGTCAAAACATATAGCATAATTGATATGAGATTAATATCTAGAATATACAAAGAATCTACACACACCTCTATAAGAAAATGACCCAGCCCTTGCTGGCATAGCTCAGTGGATTGAGCGCGGGTTGTGAACCGAAGGGTCGCAGGTTCGATTCCCAGTCAGGGCACATGCCTGGGTTGCGGGCCGGGCCCCAATGGGGGCCACGTGAGAGGCAGCCACGCACTGATGTTTCTCTCTCATTCTTTCTCTCTCCCTTCCCCTCTCTAAAAATAAATAAAATAAAAATAAAACCTTTAAAAAAAATGGAGTTCTTTAAGAAAGAAAAAAAGAAAATGACCCAATTTGTTTGATGGGCAAAAGACATAAAGGTAAGCATTTCAACAAAAAACAATTATATGACTAATAAACCTATAAAAATATGCTTAATCTCATTAAAACATGGGAAATGTAAATTGAGAAACCCATGAAACTAGTAAAGGAAGGGCTGATGATTCCAAGTGGTGGAATAATGTGCACTGACAGAAATCTCATACACTGATGACGGGAGTGCAAACGGATAGAGCCGTTTGGACAACATGCTGTCACTATCTTGTAAACTTAAGTACAGTATACCCTACAGACCAGCAATTCCACTCTGAGATATACACATATTTTCTAGAGAAACTCTTGCACATCTGCACAATATTCTATTTATAAAAGTAAAAAGTTATAAAAACTCCAATTATCCATAATAGAACAATGAACCAACTGTGGTACATTAACACAAGAAAATATACCACAGTAAAATGAATGACCAGCTACATGTGACAACACAGATAAATCTTAGAAAAATAATATTAAATTTTAAAAAGCAAATTCCCACAAAGGGACACCGCTTTACACTAGAATGGCTAGGATGTGGAGAAACCAGAATCTTCATACACTGCTAGTGGGGGTGTGAAGGGTACAGCTACTTTGGAAAATAGTCTGGCAGTTCCTCAGAAGGATAGACATAAAGTTACTCTATGGGATGGCTAATTTTATAAGTCAACTTGATTGGGTTTTGGTGTGCAGTTGCTTGGTCAAGTGCTAGCAGAGATGTTGCTGTGAAGATATTTTGCAGACGTGATTAACATTTACAATCAGTTGTATTTAAGTAAAGAACATTGTCCTCAACAATGTGGGTGGACCTCATCCAATCAGTAAAAGGTCTTACAAGCGAAAACAAAGGTTTCCTGGAGAAGATGGGATTCTACCTCAAAACTGTAACAGAAATCCTGAGTGAGTTTCCAGCCTGCTGGACTGTCCTACGGATTTCAGACTTGAGACTGCCACTTCAACTCTTGTTTGAGTCTCCAGCCTGCTGCCCTGCCTTAACTAATATACCATATGACCCAGCAATTCCGCTCCAAGGTGTATATCCGAGAAATGAAAACACATATCCACACAGACCTTGTACATGAATGTTAACAGTAGCATTATCATTTATAGCAGCCGAAAGCAGACACAACCCAAATGTCTACCAACTTTCCAGTGGGTAAACAAAACATGATATGTCTACACAATGGAATACATTCAGCTATAAAAAAAGAAATAAAGCACTGATACATGCTACTACATGGATGAATCTTGAAAACATTATGTTGAGTGAAAGACACCAACCAAAAAACACCACATTATATGATTCCAGAACTGGCAAATCTAAAGGGACAGTAAAAAGGTTACTGACTGCCTATGGCTAGAGAGGAAAATGGGTAAATAACTACTAATAGATACGGGGTTTCTTTTTAGGGTAATGAACATGTACCCAATTTGATTTGGGTAGGGTTGCACAATTCTGTGAATATACTAAAAACTAATGAACTGTAAACTTCAATGGTATCTTAATAAAGCCATTATTTAAAAAAACACAAGCAACATGGCGGCATATGTAAACACGGTTTGCCTCCTCGTACAACCACATCAAAATTACAACTAAAATATAGAATTATCACTCAGACTGTTAGAAACAGAATTGAATGTTAAGTCCAACAACTATGGAGTTAAAGAAACCACATCCATCTAGATTGGTAGGAGGGGTGGAGATGTAGAATGGGTTGGTCCCACATCCACGTACGATGGATAAAAATTTGGGAGGGGTATCTTGGGAGCAAGGAGTCCCCAGCCCCACACCAGGGCCCCCGGCCCAGGGTTCCAGTGCCAGGAAGATAAGTTCCCATAACTTCTGGCTGAAAAAACTGGCAGGGATTGAGGCAGTGGAAGAAACTTCTGGAGTCCCAAGCAGTTCCTCTTAAAGGAACCCATAAATAGACTCAGCTACTCAAACTCACTCCCTCTGGGCTCCAGCACCAGAGTAGCAGCTTGAAAGACACCAGTGGCATATGGAGAGGAACTGAATTATTTGGCATCAAGGTGAGAGCAGGGGGACAGCTTTCTCCCAGAGAGAAAGGCGAACAGAGGCCATTATTCCTTTTCTGAGCCCTCCCCCCATGGAGCCACAGAGAAACAGGCTGGGGCCATATCTAAGACTCCATCAACCTGGCTCACACTCTTTGTCCCACCCTGGAGATCCCCAGAGATTATGTCCCAACCAACATATGGGCCTATCAAAGCTGCTTTTCCATACGAATTGCTGGTCTTGGCTCATATTACACAACTTCCTAAAGCCTATCAAACAAGCAGCAGCCAGCCTCCGTGAGTCCCCAGCCCCTGTACCTCTTGCTATGTGGTCCCACTAGAGGCAACAAGCCTAGATTCACAGCTTGGTTTCGCCTGGGAATCTCCATGCCCAGCACAAGAAGCAGCCTTCTCAAATTGCTTTATAGCTCAGGCAGGGTGGCCCTGGGGAAAACACTGGTAGAGGCTGACCTTGGCCTGCACCATCTGGGGAAACCCCAGAGCACACCCAGTGGACAGCTACAGACCACACTGGAACATCACCACCCTGTCCCTGCACAGCTGATCCTCCAGAGTGCAGAGGTTGGTGGTCAGCGGTCACAGCCATTCCTTGCAGCTGACTGGCCTGAGCAAATCCCTCCCATTGACCTGCCAACAGCAATCAAGGCTCAACTACAAGAGGAGGGTGTACTCAGTTCACATGAAGGACATACCTTGAGTACCCAGCTTGGGTGACAGGGGAGGCTTTGCCACTGGACTGTACAGACACCTACTACATTAGGCCACTCTACCAAGACAGGGAGCAGCTCTACCTAATACATAGAAACAAACACAGGGAGGCTGCCAAAATGAGCAGACAAAGAACCATGGCCAAAATGAAAGAACAGCTCAAAACTCCAGAAAAAGAACTAAACAAATGGAGACAAGCAATCTATCAGATGCATAGTTCGAAACACTGGTTAAAGGGTGCTCAAGGAATATAATGAGGACCTCAATAGTACAAAAAAGATGTAGTCAGAAGTGAAAGATATACTAATTTAAATAAAGAACAATTTACAGGGAAACAACAATAGAGTGGATGAAGCCGGGAATCAAATCAATGATTTGGAACATAAGGAAGCAAAACACAACCAATAAGAAGAAGAAGAAAAAAGAATGCTTCCACACCCCCCCAAAAAATATGTGGCTAGTGTAAGCAGCCTCTAGGACAACTTCAAGTGGCCTAACATTCACATCATAGGGGGGGCCAGAAGGAGAAGAGAAAGAGCACAAAACTGGAAATCGATTTGAAATAATAATGCAAGAGAGCTTCCTTAATTTGGCGAAGGAAATAGACATGAAAGTGCAGTAAGCACAGAGTCCCAAACATGATAGACCCAAAGAGGTCCACTCCAAGACACATCATAATTATAAGACCAAAGGTTAAAGATAAAGAGAGAATCTTAAAAGCAGCAAGAGAAAAGAAGTTAGTTACCTACAGAGGAATTCCCGTAAGACTGTCAGCTGATTTCTCAAAAGAAACATTGCAGGCTAGAAGGGAATGGCAAGAAATATTCAAAGTCATGAAAACTGGGGACCTACACCCACCATTACTCTACCCAGCAAAGCTATCATTTAGAATCAAAGTGTAGATAAAGAGCTTCGCAGACAAGAAAAAACTAAAGGAGTTTATCATCACCAAACCATTATTATATGAAATGTTACAGGGACTTATTTAAGAAAAAGATCAAACCTATGAACAACAAAAATAGCAGTAAATACATATCTATCAACAATTGAATCTAAAAACACAACCAATAAGAACAAGAAGCAAACAAGAAGAACAGAGACAGAATCACGGATACAGAGAGCGTTTTGATGGCTGCCAGATGGGAGGGGGTGTGAGAGAATGGGTGAAGAGGTGAAGGGATTAAGAAGTACAAATAGGCAGTTATAGAATAGCCATGGGGATGTACAGTATAGGAAATGGAGTAGCCAAAGAACCTACGCATGACCCATGGACATGAATAGAGATGTGGGGATTGCCTGAGAGGGTGGAGGGGGGGAAAGGGGAAAAAATCAGGGCAACTGTAATACCATAACTGAGAAAAAAAATTGATTAAAAATTGATAAAAAAATAAAAATAAAATAAAAAACACAAGCCCAGAAGACATTAACTATGATCTCATTTGCATAAAGCTCAAAAACATGCAAAACTGAACAGTATAGTTTATAGGGACATATAAATACATAATAAAATTTTTTGTTTAAGCAAGAGAATAAAGTTAGTGAAGGACTGAAATGGGGGACAGGATGGGAACACTGATGAAAGTTTTCTGTAACTTGCTAGTTTTAGGGTTGAGTTCACTGGTATACATTATATTACTCTTTATATTAAAGAAATATATGCTACATATTGTCAGGGAACTCCATCCTGCAGAGCTCTCCTGGCTGCTGTGGATGAGAATAAAACTACTAAGACACGATCTGCTTGGGGAGAAAACGCTGGCTAATGGCTCAGAGGAGAAGAGCCCTGAGGACCTTTTTCCTTGGGCTTTTATTGAGTTTAGCTTGCACAGGGATGCATAGCAAAGAAAGGAGGTCTGGTTTACAGATAACATTTCTGGGGTTACGGGGGTCCTTTTGAGTCAGGGTCTGGTAGACAGGGTGATGCCAGTTGGCTGTAAAACCTTGGGAAACAAACTTATTTTCTGCTTGGACCCTAAATATTTAGTATACATTGACTTGAGGGCATTCTTAGCAAAGCAATTTTCACAGGATTTAGTGCATTCTTTCTCAGGCCTGACTGCCCCTGGAAACCGCCCGTTCCAGCACAGGGCTGCACCCACCTCTGGCATTGTTTCAGGCCTGAGTCAGGCGGGGGGAAGCAAGGCAGCCAAGAGATTAGGAGACTTTACAAATAGAATGAGGACTAAGGCTATGACAAAGCCAAGGGATTAGGGTCTTTTGCCCTTTCTCTATAGTCCCCTAAGTCCTTCCCTGATGGCCCCTTCACAGCTGTGCCTGTTTTAGGTTGTTCCTTCCTTGAGGAATTACCTGTCATTGGCTATCCAGCCATTCTCCAGGGGCCAAGCAGGGTGCAGTAAAGGGGGCAGAGGTTGCACCTTGCCGGGAGGATAAGTTTTGTCTCCTTAGTGGTTTATGGTCCCAAGGTCTCTTTACTTAGCCCTAGCCATGGGACATTCTCACCTGTCGGCAAGGTTACAGCTCCTGAAACCAGGCAGGACAGTTCCCAACAACATATATATTCTTCTATATGTATGCATATAATAAATACATAATAAAGAAAAATTATGAGTAAGAGGATAGCCTTTAAAAATTAACAGAAATATTTTCCAAGAAAGTTTGGAAAAATACTGATAAATAAATATATTTCAATACTAGAGTAATAAGGATGTAAAATCAAAGAAAAAGGCACCTTTGGGAGAACAGACATAATCTACATATCTTTTACAGAAAAACTGAGAAAGGATGACTACTGCACCTCCTGAACTGAACCAGTATCTACTTTCTTCCAAATCAATGTGACTCATGACAGGAACACACAGTCTAGAGTTAGTTAGCTTGAGTTTATGAATATGGCAGATATGCTTTAAGACCTAAGGGCTCTTGGGGGCTAAATTCAGCAACAGGAAGGAATTCTGGTCCAGTGCTTGAAGAGACAAAAATAAAAGCAATACATGACAGAGGAAGATATAATTACTAAACTTCTATTTTGCACTCTAGTTTTTAAAGAAAGAATGAATGGTCTTCAAACTGTGATGTATACAAAAGAAGTTAAGATACCAATCCTTTGGACAACTCTAGGTAACACAGATGGAACTCTAGGATACAACAGATGGTAAATAACAAGCTTTAAAAAGACCAGGGTGAAAGCTTTCAAACTCCTGAGGCTGTATGAATTCAAATCTAATAAAATATGTATAAATAGTATTCTACAGGACATTAAAAAATAACACATCACAATCAAGTGTATTTGTTCCAGGAACAAAGGATGAATAAATTTTGGGAAACCCACTGATATCATTTACTGTAATACTTATGAAAGAGGAGTATTATATGATCATCTCCAGTGATGCTTAAAGGGCACTCTACAAAATTCAACACTTTTTCTTGATTTTAGAAAACAAAAAAGTAATGAAATAGGAGTTGAAAATACTTTACATGATGAAATATATACACAACTTGGCCCCAAATCCAGAATTTTACATAAAGAGAAATCACTAGAGAAATTTCCTCTAAAGTGAAAAACAAAAAAGACAAAAAAAAAAGACAAGGATACCATTTTCTATCTAATATTTATTACTGGATTTGAAGTATTAGCCAATGTAATCAAATAAAAGAATTACAACTTCCAGCCAAGATGGAGGCATAGGTAGACACACTGTGTCTCCTCGCACAACCAAAAGAAGAAAAACAACAATTTACAAAACAAGAACTTCCAGAACTGACAGAAAATCGAACTGAGTGGAAGTCCAACAACCAAGGAGTTAAAGAAGACACGTTCATCCAGACCAGTAAGCAGTAAGCGGGGTGGAGCTGGGAGGAGAGAGCATGGCAAGACAGTGGTTTGTGGAGCAGTACCGGCAACGCTACAGCTGCCCAGAGAGACCTGTGGTGGGCGCACTCAGCAAAACCCATGGCTGGCCAACTTGGACCCAGTGAGGCGGAGACTGGTAGACTGGGAGGTCTGTCATTCATGCGCAGATAAACTGGGAGAAAAAGCTAGGGAGCAGAGCAGACCCCGCAACCCACCATCATGGGAAATAAAGTCTCAAACCACCGATTGAAAACACCTGTAGGGGTTGAGGTGGCAGCAGGAGGAACTCCCAGCCTCACAGGAGAGTTCATTGGAGAGACCCACAGGGACTTGGAACTACGAAAGCCCTCCCGCCCACCCACCCCAGAGCCAGCACAGAGTTCCCAACTTGTTTGTGGGTAGCAGGGGAAGTGCGGAGAGTGGAGCAAGCGCCATTGTTCTCTCAGGCCCCACCCCCACAGCCAGCATGGCAACACAGGGAAGTGGGTTGCCCGGACCTGTTGAACACCTAAGGCTCCGCCCCTTAGAGTAACAGGTGTACTGAGAAAAAAAATGACCCAAATGAAAGAACAGATCAAAGCTCCAGAAAAAATATAATTAAGTGATGAAGAGATAGCCAACCTATCGGATGCATAGTTCAAAACACTAGTAATCAGGATGCTCACAGGATTGGTTGAAATTTGGTCGCAATTAGAGGAACAAATGAAGGATATGCTAAATGAAACGAGGGGAAATGTGCAGGGAACCAATAGGGATGAGATGGAAACTGGGACTCAAATCAATGGAGTGGACCAGAAGGAAGAAAAAAACATTCAACCAGTAAAGAATGAAGAAACAAGAATTCAAAAAACTGAGGAGAGGCTTAGGAGCCTCCAGGACATCTTTAAACATCCCAATATTCGAGTCATAGGGGTGCCAGAAGGAGAAGAGGAAGACCAAGGGATTGAAAACTTATTTGAACAAATAATGAAGGAGAACTTCCCCGAGCTGGTGGAAGGAAGACTTCCAGGAAGTCCAGGAAGCTCAGAGAGTCCCAAAGAAGTTGGACCAAAGAGGAACACACCAAGGCACATATCATAATTACATTACCCAAGACTGAAAATAAGAAGAGAATCTTAGAAGCAGCAAGAGAAAAGGAGACAGTTACCTACAAAGGAGTTCCCATAAGACTGTCAGCCGATATCTCAAAAGAGACCTTACAGGCAAGAAGGGCCTGGAAAGAAGTTTATCAAGTCATGAAAGGCAAGGACCTACATCCAAGAATACTCTATCCAGCAAAACTCTCATTTAGAATGGAAGGGCAGATAAAGTGCTTCTCAGATAAGGTCAAGTTCAAGGAGTTCATCATCACCAAGCTCTTATTATATGAAATGTTAAAGGGATTTTATATAAGACATGGAGGGTTATCAACAGGGGAGTGGGAGGGGGAAAAGGTACAGAGAATAAGTAGCATAAATGGTAGTTAGAAAACAGACAGGGGGAGGTTAAGAGTAATATAGGAAATATAGAAGCCAAAGAACTTATGTGTATGACCCATGGACAAGAACTAAAGGTGGGGAAAGTTGGGGGTGGGGTGTGGGGTGAAGGGGAATAAAGAGGGGGAATGGGACAACCGTAATAGCTTAATCAATAAAACATTTAAAAAAAAAAGAAAGCTAATAGAGATGAGTAAAGAATAGCATTTAGGTTTAAAGAACCAGCTTTACAGGTTCAGGGTGGCGGACAATCTGACATTGGAGCTGATCACGTGAAAAAAAGCATGGATATTTTTGAGCTGCATATGAACCCAAAGTGAGATAAGATTACTAAAAAAGTTAATGTAATATTATAAGCAGTACTGAAGAAATTTAGGATCTAAGTCATGTGAGGTAGGAACATTATACTCCACCAAATGACGCCCACTGGTATCTCGTTTAGGTGCCATATATTAAGACGTCTGTGCTTGGCATAATAGCTTTTACTCTTTGTCACAACAATTTCCATTTTTAAACACTTCTCATGTGCCAGACACTGTATTAGATGCTCATACATGTTTTGCCCAACTTAAGCCTCAAAACCACCCTACCAAAGTGAGTGCAATTATAATCCCTGTTCTACAAGTGAGGAAATTTAGGCTTGATGAGATTAAGTAACCATCTAGGTTAGCTAACAAAGGTATAGACCTGTTAACTTAAGTCTGCCTAATTCCAAAGTCTATGGCCAAAACAGTGGGGAGTCTGAAAAGAAAGTCACATAAAAATGTTGTTCAAGAAACCAGAGGTTTTAAGCCTGGGAAAGATTACGGAAACACATAGCGGGTATACTCAAATACAAGGTCTGTCTGGGAAAAGTCCCGCCATTGTTAATATAATGAGAACAGTTTGCAGGACATCAATGTAACCTGGTAGCCAAAGAGAGTGGACTAGAATGCACATGCATGAACAATGATGACTTCACTGTACCAGTCAGCAGGGGCAGTAGAAGCCGTTGAGTGAGCATGTGCACTGTGTGGTCATCACATTCAAAATGACTGAGTGAGTAGACCAATGAATCTGCACCAAATTTTGCGTTAAGCTTGAATATTCCTCCACGGAAAGTATTTAGATGACAGAAGGCTGCAGCTATGGGCAACTGCTGATTGGCTGCTTCATCACAACAGACAATGAACCTGCTCATGTATCATGTCTCATACAGACATTTTTGGTGAAACATCAAATCAGCCAGGTGACTCAGAACACCCTACAGCCCAGATTTGGCACCCTGCAACTTCTGACTTTTCCCAAAACTAAAATCACCTTTGAAAGGCAAATTTCAGACCATTGATGACATTCAGGAAAATATGATGGGGCAGTTGATGGTGACTGGGAGAACTGTGTGAGGTCCCAAGATGCCTACTTCGAAGGGGATCGAGGCATCATTGTCCTATGTACAATGTGTCTTTTATCTTCTTCAATAAAAGCCTCAATTTTTCATAGTGCATGGCTGGGTACTTTCCGGACAGACCTTGTATTAAGAAAAGAAAAAATTCAGTATACTTTCAGAAACAATGGGTAAGGTAAGAAGCAGGCAGATGACAGCCCCAGTGTTCAACAACAGAATGAGCTACCTTGGGAGAAGAAGCATCTGTCAGGGCTACTGCAGATGTGACTGGTACTGGAAGTGGAAGTAGACTCCACCGACTCTACACCTTGTCATTTGCTCCAACTACAGTTCAGCAGGCTACAAGCAAAACTTTTGTGAGTCTGCTGATCTCCTGCCAGACCTCTCATCCAATTCCCAAGGGCTACAACTCTTCTCTAAGTTCACACAATACAGCTTCTTATTACAGTAGTGCTTTATGATCCACCAAAGCCTTTCCCATTATCAAAGGGTAAGAAAAGCCTGACTGAGGGGAGAATACAGCTGCCAAAGAGAAGAGGGGCAACCATGGCTTTTGGTATGGAAGAGCAGAGATGCAATGAAGCCCTTAGGTCAAAGAGCTATGGCATAGGTAAAGTCATCCCTCGCTATATTGCGGTTCACTTACTGCGGCTTCACTGTACCGCGGGTTTTTATTTATTTTTATTTTTCTTTTCAATTTTTTTAAACTTATTTTTTAAAGATTTTATTTATTTTTAGAGACAGGGGAATGGCAGGAAACACAGAGGGAAAGAAAAAGCAATGTATGGTTGCCTCTCACATGGCCCTCACTGGGGGCCTGGCCTGCAACCCAGGCATGTGCCCTGACTGGGAATCGAACCAGCGACCCTTTGGTTCCCAGCCCGCGCTCAATCCACTGAGCTATACCAGCCAGGGCTGTATCGTGGGTTTTTAAAAAAATACATATCTAATTCTGTATCGCCGAGTTTTTGCTATAATGTGGGATTTTGCGGTATATAGGTATTTATATAATATTTATGATTTTAATTATTTTTGCCTAAAAAATTTAAAACAATATAAAAAATATAAAAAATGTTCATTCAAACATATTAAAAGAACATTAAATCATTTACAGAAATGTTAAAATGAAGCAAATTTTAAATGTGACATTAACTTTTAGTGACCTGTAAACTTTATTTGTTGAGGGATATTTTGCCAATGAGAACAGACTGTAAACATTTTAAGTTAAGAAATCTTTTAATTCTCTTTAGAATATGTATGAAATTAATGTCAATAAACATGTTCTTTAAAATCCTGTGGGGGGAAAAAAACAACGAACGTTAAATCAAAATAAAATACAGTATGTATTTCATCAGTGAATGAATACCATACTGTACACAATGGAAATACAGTACGCCACTACTGCTTGTGCACGTTTGCCAACGTGAGATTGTACACGGTATACTCATTGGCTGATGGAATGGAAGGCGACCAACCACAGCACTGTGTTCTGTATCCTGGGCACTGATTGGCTCAGTGACCATTGCATTGGTCTGTTTGCTCTCCCGTGCTGTGCCCATATGTTCAGCATCTCTCCTTGTCCACTTCACATTGACGTCTGATTGCTGTGTGTAGTGCTGCTCTGTGGTGTTGTGTTTTTGTGAAATTTTCGTTAAAGTTTGAATTTATTTCAAGCCCTATGATGCCACCCAAACGTTCTGTGCCTTCTAAGGCTTTTGGCAGTGAATCCCAGTGCCAGAGGAATATGCATACCATCAAAGAAAAGGTAGAACTTCTCGACATGTTAAAGGAAGGCAAAAGCTACTCTGCTGTAGGCTGCCATTATGGGATCAACGAATCTACTGTTCACTACACAAAGAAAGATGAGAAGAATATTAGGTCTACGGCAACAATGACTTTTAACAACACTGCAAAGAGGGTGGTCATTTCCTGCAATAAGGCCATTGTGAGGATGGAGTCTGCATTGGCCCTGTGGATAAATGACTGCAGGAAGAAGAATATCTCACTGGATACCAACACCATCCAGACAAAGGCCAAGAAACTTTACGATAGTTTTGCACGGACATTCACAACGGTGACGAGGATGAAGACAAGGACAACAACGCAGAAGCAGGACCATCGAGTGCTTCTCCCACCAGACCACCCCATTCAGTGCCAGCAAGGGCTGGTTTGACAAATTTCAGAGACGCTTTGGACTCGAGTGTTTCTCTGCATGGAGAAGCTGCCTCTGTCCACTCACAACCATTGACGGACAAAGACCTGACGGAAATGATGAAGTCAGCAAGTGAAGAAGAGGATGAGGACCAAGATGAACTACAGTTTGGAGAAGAGGAGAAGGTTGGCTCAACACTCGATCATCTTGCAACCATGGTCAGAATGGCCAAAGAACTTCAGTGAGTGGCTGAAGAATGGGACCACCAGATGCTTCATTTGTTATACTTCGGAAATACAATCGAGAGAGGCATGTCAGTTTATAAAAACTTTCTCACTCAGAAGAAAAAGCAGCGCCAGCAACTCCCCATAACTATGTTCCTCACTTGGATGAAGAGATCAGTTACGCCTATGCCTTTAGCGGAAATAGAAGTTACAGCCCAGGGCGAAGATACTGCACCACCTGATGAAGCGCCTGATGAAGTGGTGCCCTCAGAAGAGCTGTAACGCTCTTCTTGGCTGTGCAGTGCATTCATCTCATCGTCATCACCTTCACTGCCATCAGTACTGCACAGCTACATAATGCATGATCTTCATCATTCAAGTTGTAGTATACTTCACTGATGAGTACCCATATAGAATTTTATATGTTGTTAAAATTACGTAGGGTTAAGAGTGTAGAAAGAGTTTAAGAGCATATGAAGTGTTTATAAGAGTGTGGGGAAGGTTAATAAGAGAGTGGGAAAGGTTTATAGGAGTGTGGGAAGGGTTGATAAAGCCTTAAAATATATATAAATAATAAAATAAATATAACGCTGCTACTTCGAGGATTTTCACCTACCGTTGGGGTCTCTGGAACGTAACTCCCACAATAGGTGAGAGATCACTGTATGGTCAAAACCTTTGGTTAAAGGGCACAGAGATGCAATTAAGGCCTTGGGTTGAAGAGACAGACTTGAGCCAAATGAGTAGCCATTTTAACTGTCAAGCAGAACAGGCCACCAGAATTAAGCAGAGCATGTTGGAGGGAAAAGGCTTCTGGCAGAAATGAAATGAAAATCCTAGCACCAAAAGACTCTGCTTGAAGAAAATGTACAAGGAAGGGCTGAGAATTCTGCAATTAGTTCTGAGAGCCCTGAACCAAGAAACAGACATTTCTGGTCCAGATTGTGTGAAATGGGACTGGCAACACGGGACACGTATGGCAGCTCCAGCCAGGCCCAACACAGTTCTCCTAACAACACTGGTCAAAGGAAAAGACCTGCATGCCAACCTCAGGGTGCTCTGTGTGCCCTCAGAAGGAAGAATGGCACACGACTAAAAATCCTATTTCCAACTTAAACATCCATCAGCAGAGCATAGAATACATAAATTATAGCTTATCGACACAAAGTAACACTGGAATGTTGTTTAAAATTAATCACCACGTTTGCTAAGCAGGCTTTGTGTAGCTTAAAAGCAGGGAATACATATACTAAGAAAAAAAAGTACCAACTCAATCCACGAGTTTATGCTGACAGTGACAGGGTCAATGGACTCCACGTGATGCCACCAGTGTCTGGGAACAAACAGAACCTGAGAACCAAACAAAACGGGTTAGCACAAGAAGACCTTTTCTTTTCTTTTTTAAAAATTTAATCTTGATCATATTTTTTCCCATTACCATTTAGTCCTCTTATACCCCCTCCCCACTAGCTGCCATCTACTCTCCATCTATGAGTCTGCCTCTGTTTCTGCTCTAGTCAGTTTGTTCATTATGCTCTTCATACGAGTGAAATCATACGGTATTAAGACATCTTCTTTTTAAATTAGAATGAACCATTATTGAGATGATACTAGAAAAAGAAAGTACAATAATACAAATGAATTTATAATAATACTGCTGTAGGAAAGGAAAACGAGACAAAAACCCAACAATTCCTTTATTCCTTTTTTTAAATGACAAATTCATATGTTCTATAAAGGATAGTGCCAGCTTCTCCAGTCTCTACTCTCTTTAATCCCAGCCTGTCTCTGCTTACATCTAAATCTTAGTGAAGGACTCTGAGATTCTAGTATTTCCTCCTTTGCATATCAAAATAGTAGCATGCATTCTGAGAAAGGGCCTAAAACATAGGACATAGTTTCTGTCTCCTCAGAGTCTCAGATGTAGCCAGTGAAGTCACAGTAAGTAGAAGGTGGCATTACATAGGTGGTAAATTAGATGAGCGGACACGGCTACAAGAGAACTTTGAAGATGGGAGAAGCAGGCATGAACTAAGGTCAGGAGCACCTGGATGGAGGAAGTGTGGTTTGAATCAGGGCTGGTAGGGAATTTAGGCAGAGCAAAGAATGAGGACACAGCAGAAAGGAGAAGTGGCACAGACAAGGGACATGGGACTACTGAAGCACAGCAAGGCTGGTCTTACCACTGCAGGAGCAACGAGAGATCAGGTGGGAGAATGTCAGGTCAGGGACTGTGGCGGGGGCGGGGGGGGGGGGCTCTGAAATTAGAATGCAGAATCTGGATTTCATCCTATTGGCATTAGGAGTTGCTGAGAAACTTTGAGCACAGGAGTGGTTACAATAGTGACATTATGGGAGAGTCTGGGAAGGACAAGAGATTCTTGCAATAGCTCCATTATAAAATGTTAGGACCTAAATAGGAAGGTATAGTAGACAAAAGCAACAGGTAGAGCCAAGGAGAACTGCATCTATCCAGACTCTGCATGAGATTTCCCATGGAAGGCTGAGTAGAGCAGATAGAGAGGACCTAAAGCTTTTGGGCTTCAGGTTTAGGGAACTGGTGGCACTTTCTATGGACAGAGTAAAGCCAAGAGATGGGAAGACAGCTCCTTTAGTGAAACGGGACACCAGAAACCACCACTGGGTTTCGTCGTCATGAGGTCATGAATGTCCTATTGCCGAGTATAAGTAAAGTACAGTAAAGTAGTGAGAAAGAGAGCCAGTTTGTGGTGGGTTAAGGAACAAGCAGGATGTGAGAAAAACTAATATGACAAATACTCATTCAAATTTGGATATTAAAATCAAAGAAAAATGTTTATAACGACAATAATAATAAAGGGAAATAACTAGTGTTGGTGAGGAAATGGAGAAATTGGAACCCTCATACATTGCTGGTGGGAAGGTAAAATGGTGCAGTTGCTGTGGAAAACAGTTTGATAATTCACCAAAAAGTTAAACACAGAATTACTATATGACCCAGCAATTCCACTCCTAGGTATACTTACCCAAGAGAACTGAAAACATGTGTTTGTACAAAAACCCATAAACAAATGTTCACAGCAGCATTATTTACCATAGCCCCAAAGTGGAACCTAAATGTCCATCAACCGATTAATGGAAAAACAAAATGTATCTCCATTCAATGGAATATATTCAGCCATTAAAAAAAAAAAAAAGAGGTACTAATAACATTCTTCAGCATGAATGAACTTTAAAAACATTATTCTAAGTGAAAAAAGCCAGTCACAAAAACTTAAATAGTATATGACTACACTTACATGAAATGTCCAGAATAGGTAATTCTATAGAGACATCGACAAGTTGTTGCCAGGGGCAGGGGGTGAGGGGAGGGTCAGGTGAAGGGGAGTAACAGCCAATGGGCTGAGGCAACCTGGTCCAGTTGCCTTCGAGCTGGGGTATTCAAGTATGAAGGAAGCAGGAAGGGAGCCAGTGTGAAGGGTGCAAAGCAAGGAAAACAGGCAGGGGAGAGGGAACTGAGGGAATACACTCTCTGTAAGGGACTAAGAACAGCTTTTAAATTATTAATAAAATATGAGACAGCAAATGCCACTGTTGTACCCTATTGGTTTACCTTTGAAAATGTTTTAGAGACAGTTACCAAAGCAACATCCATTCTTGCTTAAAAGCAAATCATTCTCTGTTCATTCTGCCTCTGTTGGCCCACTACCTAGATGCATTACAACTTGAGTATATATATCTGGGTTCTAGCACAATTAAACAGATATTAATTGTGAATAAATGTTCCATAGCTGACTTCCTCCACAGTCCATTCTCCTCTTTGCCAGCACGGGGAGTTGGGTTCCTGGCTCCCATCTTTCTATGACCCGGGAGGCAGAGAAGTGTGTTTGTGAAGCCTACAGGTGGAAACACTACCTTCCAACAGCAGAGCACCTTGTGAAGAAATGATTCCTATTTGCACTGGGGAGAGGGGAGGAAAGGGAGAGACCTGTGGCATAATGACTTGACAGAAGTTATGGCTACGGTGTCCTGGGACAGGTCATCAAGGTTTTACAGCCTCCATTACCTGTCCTGGACTCAGCGTAACCACATGTCTTCGAGCTTTCTGGAACTGAGGAAAACGTTTTAAGTCAGGATTGACAACATTGATTTTACTAAACACGCTAGATTCTTCATAAGGGATTCTAGTTGGATAAAGGAAAGAAGTATCTTCAGGAGGAAAGAGATGCCATCTTTTCCTAATTAAAAAAAAAGATATAAATTAGTACTCTGAACTTGAGACAAAACACATCAGAAGGCAGCAGCTAAGTGTTTTTACTCATTTTCATTCAATCCATAGAAGAATAGAGAAGCAATGTCCATGGTCACCTGGCCCACCTCTCAGAAACTGCCAGAATCTCCTCTGCTAAAACCTGGTGCCTACGGCAGTTACTGATGGATACCTCATGATGCCCCGAGGCAGCCCCTCTGCTGGGACAGGATCTAGTTTGAAAGATCATTCTTTCTTATTGAAAATCAAAATCCTCATAAATTGTTTCTATCCCTGATTCTAGAGCTACCCAAAATAACCCCCGCCCTTTCAAGTATCTGTATTCATATCTTATCCAGAGCAACCAAGTGTAGTTCTATCTACCAAATAGTTTCCAGACTTCTTCCTGTTTGGGCTGTAAATTCCTTAAGTTAAACATTTGTTAATTCATTAAGGAAGAGAAATGCATAAATGATGCCACATAACTAAAAAGTGGTATAATATAGAAATTTTCAAAAAAACTGTAAGATGTTCCAGTCACTTTAAAAATTTTTGAAAACTGGAGGTGATAAATTTTAATTTATAAAACACCAGACACACGCATACTTCAAGCCAATACAGGGAGGACATGGGAGGCAAAGGAGGGAGAAGCGTCAAAAAGACACACAGACAGAAATACACCGAAGGGGAAGCGAAGAGACACACAGAGAGAAGAAGACCTGGTTCTGAGGAAAGCCTGAAGCCCGCTCGGGACACACAATGCACGCACAGGGGGCTGTCGTGTCCTTTCAGACTGGGAAGCAGCGGGCTGCTATTTTCAAACTAAGGATTACATACTGAAGGCTTACTTTGCCTTAGAGATGATAAAGCTGCTCCATTCCATTGTACCTGTGACTGGTTTAGAGAAATTTTTGGTATTTAGTATGTTTAGAATGTTAGAGGTGGAAGGACTCCTAGATCATCAGTCAATTTCACTTCCGAAGAAGTGGAAGAGGGCCCCAGAATCGGCTGGGTTGTTCGCTGGCCTAATGGTTGGTGGCAGAGCCAGAACCAGGTCCCAGGTCTCCTGACCTCTCCAGGTCCCAGGTCCTACCCCTGCACAGTGGCTTGTTTCCCAAAGGAAGAGCTATAATGATGATCACCCCATACAATGTACTTGGCTTGGCTTAAAGTGTAATACATATGCATCCTTCTTTTGTTTATCAGAAAATGTAGTCGATCATCATGTCGTCCCCTGCTCAAAAAACTTCTCATGGTTCTGCCAGCTGAAAGAACAGAGAATAAGCACTATTTGCCTGGGAGTCAGGACCTTCATGATCATTTCTGCTTTTCCCTCTGTGCTGCCCTACAAATGCTCTGAAAGGCCAAGAGAGGAAACCGGGATGTCATTAATTAGGGGAAAATAAGGCCACACATACAGCAGGCGGAGTACATCTTCCAAATGGCAGAAACACTTAAATTTTTACATAACTCCTAGAAGTAGCAACTATCAAAAGCATTACCTGACTTAGCTCTTATATCTCTAGGGTCCACAGACAGACGAAGATACAAAACTGACCTAAAGTTAAAAAAAGATACTGCATTGTGTCTACAGATAGGCACAAACTAAAATTCAGAGTGAAAGAGGAGGCTCTGGTCCAGCAGTTCTCAATCCAGGATCCCTGGCATCCCCTCAGGGATGGGGGGTACCAGCAAAGCCTCTTTCTTTCTACAAAACTGCTCTGCTCTTACTTACTCAGGTTTGAAGAAAGGATATTCCTTGCTTTAAAATAAAAGTTTGAAAACTACATAGCCTCTTATGTAAAAGAGCTAAGCAGAGAGCTGTCCAGCTGAAGTGGAAGTGAGATCCTAGAATTCCACGATCAGCTTTCTGAAGGCAATCCTGAACATGGCCGAGAGACTCACATGGAAACCACCATTTAAACAGACCGTTCCCTTCACTTCACAAAGGAGGAAACAACCAGAAGTCAAGAGATCTGCCCTGGTCATGAGGCAGGATGACAGGATAGAGCTGGGACTAAACCTTGGGGTCCTGCTGCCTACTCAGTGCTAGTTCCTCTTCCTGTGCAACACACACAGAAACACACACAGACACACACACTCTCATGCACACATGTGTGCATTACCTTCCTTGTACCTGGAATACTAAATTGCAACCATACGAATCCAGATGACAGGGTGTATGGGCCCCGAGGGAGCCAATCCACAATGTACTTTCCCGTCCATTTCTTCCACGAAACCCGAAGTCAGACCATATCACATCCTGTTTTGAAAATAAAGTTACAGTCCATCAAGAAGCAAGTCCTCTGTATGGTAGTGCTGCATAGTTAGTTTGACATAAACCCAAATCTATGGAATTAAAAGTATATATAAGCTAGAAAAGAGCAAACTACTGAACCAGGAATGAAGGTTTCACTTTATTAATTTTTTAATCATGAATTTTTTATTGAGTTAAAAAAAACAAGAAAATACACTTCTATGTGCAGAACATGGTTCTAAATGCTGACACTTCTTTTATCAGTATCTACCATCTATATTTTCTATCTTTAGAGACAAACCATTAATAGCTGTATTCAGAAAAATAATTATTTCGGGGAGATATTTAATAGACGGTTTTGAGGAAGACTAGAAAAAGCATTTCCATTTTTGTTTTGAGTGATGAAAATGGCAGAACATGTGCACATCACTAACGTCTGCTATAGAAGGGGGAGTCTGTACAACGTCAGCGTCGCTGTGAATGCAGATGCTCACAGGCAGCAGCCCCAGGGAGTGGCAAAAATTGTGTGTCCTCTGGATATAGCCCATAAGCTCCACGTAGTGAGCTTACCTCTGTATTTCCTGTGCCTAAAAGTATACCTGGCTCAGGGTAAGTGCTCCAAACACTGGCTGATTGGGAAGGAAGAATCTGTTGGCTGATTACGGGTAAATGGTTCAGGTCAAGAACATGTGTAAGCATCTACCACATAGCTGGTATGATGCTGGTGTTTGGAATATAAAAATTAATACAATCCGGCCCCACCCTTCAAATACAATAAAGGGAGAGAGTCCCATAAATGAACCCTATCACTATACTGTGGCAAACACACTGACAGAAGCGAGCAGAGGCTGCTCTGAGATAAAAGGAGGTCTCCTGGTCTCAAGCAGGGAGCACAGGGAAGCTTCCAATAACCTGGTCTTTGTTGACCAGTTCACCACACCTCGGTCTGGAATTCAACTAAAGGCAGCTGAAGGACAAGCAGTATAAAAACAAAAAATAGGGATTTGCCTTAGCTAAGAAGATGCTGGTTGACTGGTTTAAGTAATTCTTAATCTTCTAGATACACTCCCTTGGAACATGATGAATGTCAACAGTTCTCTCCGACAAAGAAATGCACGCACACACAAAATTTCACATATACTTGGGAGTCAAGAGACTGACCGCAGGTGAGAAGCTCTGTTCTACAGCACCGCTTCAGAAAGAATCACAGAAAAAAAATTTTCTACAGGGTGGATGTGTATGTGGGGGACGGGGCGGGGGGGTAGGTGGTTACTGTATGAGAGACTGGCAAGAGGCTTCCCTGATATCTTATTTACACAATAATGACTAAAAAAGGGAAATTATTTGGGGATGATTAAATCAAGGTACCCTAAACTACCTAAACTTCGGCAGTAAATTGGGAAAGCCAAAGGATGAAGAGTTAGGTGGCCAGGCTGGTGGTGGGGCTGCGGAGAGACAGCAAATCAAAGTAAATTTGTCAGAAAACAGAATCTGAGGTACGTATTTAGTTTCTTTTCCCACAGGCTCTTGAGAGTTGGGCCTTTCTTGACAACTGAGTTCAGTTACTTACGGGCAGCCAAATGTCTGACATCAACATAGGCCCAGAAGGAATGTGCCTTAAGTCTTGCTACAACCAAGTGGCCCCATGAGGCCATGACATCAGTGAAACCAACACAGGGGACTGATGGGGTGACGCTCCCTGGAGTCTATTCTCACATTTACTCAAGCATTGGAAAAGTCTTTAGAAATCATCTGTATACAGAGAATTCTATTCCAAAACCACCTCTGAAAAGAGCAACAAAGTGTCCAGGTAACTGCTTACTACAAAAACACTCTGCTTTCTTGTAACTCCCAGAAGGTCCTAGAATTGCTTTTTACTGATACAGATAAGTTTATTTTCTCTTATGCCCAAAACTGCAGTCTTAAATTACCTGAAAAATTTTCATGCTTCTTTTCCTTACTTCCCTTCCCTCCCTCCCCCTCTCCCCTCCCTTCCAAAAAGTCCCCTTACTCCTGAGTAGTCCATCTGCCTCCCTCCACCCTCAGTCCTCCAGCAACCGCTGATCTGTTTTCTGTTATCACAATATTTTCAAACTGGATGCCACATAAAAACAATGAGGATATGTTTTTAAAATTGCTTAATTAAAAGTGTCCCCCAACACTTTTACCAAAATAAGAGACTCTAAAAATATGGTTGTAATAAATAAAATTCAAAAATATGTATATGCTTCTTTCAATATTCTTGATCGTATGTAGTATTCTAAAACTATTACAACATTTAACTGATAAAATGATGTCAGGAACAGTACTGAACTCTAAAAGAACTGTTCATACTCTTCTAACTTAAGGCTCGGCTTCTGCACTCAACACTCAAATCCCACGGAGTCCCAGCCTCGGTCACGCTGGCGTCTCTGGCAGCGAGCACAGCGAGCGCTAACAGGACGCCCAGTCACTCATCTAGAGAACTAGATCTATATCACCCTTGGCATCTCCTAAGACTGTTCCAATTAACAAGTTAAATAACTGTTGCAGAATCAAACACCACTTTAAAATGTTGTACAAGTAACCAAATCTTCCATAACTTTACAGCTTTAACCAGAGAACTTAAGAGGAACTATAGTAAGATGCTTACAATAGGGAAGGGTAGCTTTTTTGGCCTACCATGTAGACCAATCACCAAAAATAATTCTTAAGTTGTTTAGTTCTAGAAGATGGTATATTATTTGGTAAAATACTTAAATGTTTTCACATATACATTATTATTATTTTCATTCCTGTTTCACAGATAAGAAGTCTAAGGTCAAGCATGCAAATGGCCTACAACAGCTCATACAGAACTTAGGCTCTGAGAACACACCAAATCAAAAGCATTTGTTCTTTTCCCTAATCCACGCTGTTTGGGTGACTTGTGACCATGGTTAACTTGAGCCTGTCACATTAGAAGTTGTCTTCTTTAAAATAAAAAAATAAATAAATAAAAGTTGTCTTCTATTTTTCTCCATGCCTAGATCACAAATACATATAGGAAAACTACACATAATTCCATAATGAACTTACATCTAAAGAAAAAAGAAAAAACCTAATATTGGTCAAAACAATAAGAATGAAACTTTAAAATGACATAATTAACTATAAAAATTATGTAAAACTTATAAAGAATGAATACTTCAATTTAAATTTCAAACCACCTTTAAATGACTATTACAAATTAGCAACTACTTAAGGCTTTTTTTTTCCTTTGGAAAATTACCTTAAGTCACATAAACAGAAAACAGGTAGACTTGCAATAAACACCCAAATTCTTACGTTCCAATTTGTTTCAACAGAAAGCATTACTGGCCATCAAGCCTCTTTGATCATTAGTAAATCACCTGGTTCAATTTCAACATACTTTCATAACTACGTTATAAAATCCAAGGCAGGTTAGATAGAACTAAACTTCCATGTTTGCATTTTGGGATTCTGCACCCAGGTGAGTTAACAAGGTTCCTAACTGTGAGTAGCCAATCTGAATCACAACATAAAAATAGAATCTATCTGAAAAACATTCTTGGGACAAAATCCCTTTTGTGATATGTTGATTTTTTAAAAAAAACTATTTTTTTTTGCTTATTTTTAGAGAGAGGAAAAGGGAGGGAGAGAAATATTGATGTTTGAGAGAAATATCAATTGGTTGCCTCTAGCATGCCCATAACTGGGGACCTGGTCTGCAACCCAGGCATGTGCCCTGACTGAGAATTGAACCGCTGACCTTGAAGGCCGGTGCTCAATCCACTGAGCCACACCAGCCAGGGCACTATATATTGATTCTTAACAGCTTCAATTATGATGATACTGATAATTATAAAAGGTACTACCTGCCATTCTTACCTAATATGTCAGAGATAAAAATATTTTACATAATGTCACAAATTCCCTATCTTCCTTGGGACATAGAGAACAAAATGTTCCAAATAAATGCTTTACTTAGTCAATGATATGATATTTAACTAAAAAATAGTGAGACTAATTAATTTCATTTGCCATACATGAAAGTCAGTTAAGTGTCAAAATCATAATTCTGGCCACTGCATATTCTCCAATCGTATCAGTATATTTGCCAGTGTACTTACTAGTACGTATATTATAAATTTATCAGTGGATGAATTTAATTTGTGCAAAGGGTTATTAACACACAGAAACTTTAAGTAGAGACCTTAAGTAAAAACTTATAAAACTAGTAGAAGGCTGAATAAAATTAATAATTTCTTAATCAAGATTGACAAGATTGGTGAGGCTGGTGGATTGAGCGCGGGCCTGTGAACCAAAGGGTCTCCAGTTCGATTCCCAGTCAGGGCACGTGCCTGGGTTGTGGCCAGGTCCCCATTTGGGGGTGCATGAGAGGCAACCACACGTTGATGTTTCTCTCCCTCTCTTTCTCCCTTTCCCTCTCTGTAAAAATAAATAAGTAAAATCTTTTTTTAAAAAAAGGATTGACAAATGCTACAACTGATTAAGTAGAAGCCACAAAAATTTTGACTAGGGTGAAGCTAGGGATTTAAGTTAAAACATTCTCTGAAAGGCCCTAAAGACCAAAGAAATATCAAAATAAAAGTAGAAAAAATACATACTTATGTAATCGTTCAATTACTTACTATGTACAGTGGTCTCCCCCCCCCTTTATGTGTAGTTTTGCTTTCTGTGACTCAAATGTAGTAAATGGAAAACTCCGGAAATAAACAAATCATGTGTTTTCAATTGTGCACCCTTGTAAGCAGAGTGATGAAATCTCACACAGTCCGGCTTCGTCCTGGCCAGGACATGAATCGCCCTTTGTCCAGTGTGTCCTCGCTGTATGTGCTATTGGGACTTGGACTCACAGTGGCCTTCTGGGCTATCAGAGTGACTATGGTCAATGCTCGTGTTCGAGTAGCCCTAATTTTACTTAACAATGGCCCCAAAGCCATTCAGACAACTTTTATTATAGTATATTGTTATAATCATTCTATTATTCGCGTTAATTTTTTACTGTGCCTTATTTACAAATTAAACTTTATCATAGCTATGTATGACTAGGAAAAAATCATATACATAAAGGGTTCAGTATTATTTGTAGTTTCAGGCCACTAGGGGTCTTGGGACACATCCCCGGTGGGTAAGGGGGACTACAGCATTCAGAATCATGTTAGCACTTTTGGGGAATAAAAAGTTCCAAAACATAGTCCAGGTTCCCAAAGAGCTTACCACTGTTAAAGGAACTCTATGTCATGTACCATTTAACTAACAACCCAAATGAAACCCAGAGGAATGAAGGCTAGGGGTAAATGGATGTGGGTTCAAGTGGTTGAGAAGACTTCATAGCCAAAGCTGAATGTGAGCCAGGATCGAAGAAGTAGAATTTTAACAGGCAGAAATTGAGAGAAGCATGAGCAAAGGCCAGAAGATGAGAGAGAACAGCGTGGTCCAGCACTCGGCGTGGAGACCAGACAAGGACTAACAGAGAGGACAAAGGCTGTATCAGTCATGTTGGGGAGACTCTTAAATCCTATCCTTACTTTTTTTTTACAATTAAAAAAAATTTGTATTTATTGATTTTGAGAGAGAGAGCGAGACATCAATTTGTTGTCCCACTTATTCATGCATTCACTGGTTGACTCTTGTATGTGCCCTGACCAGGGATCAAACCTGCAACCTCAGTGTACCTGGGTGACACTCTAACCAACCGAGCTAGCTACCTGGCCAGGGCTCCTTATTCAGTTTTAAGTCATGAAATGTTTGTGAACATGATTAACATATTTCAGATTAACATATTAATCTGGAGCATGACTTGAAATGTATTTTCATAAGAAACTGTTTTAGAATTAATTAGAAGAAGAGTCAAAACTGGAGAAATAAAGAGTAGTCTCAGAAGTGATATAGACTGGAGGTTCTCAAAGTAGCCCACACACCCGCTCAGCATCCCTGAGACCCTTTCAGGGGATCTGTAAGGTTAAAATTATTTTCATATGACTACTAAGATGTTATTTGCCTGTTTCACTCTGTTGACATTTATACTGAGGGAACAAAACAATGGTGAATAAAACTGCTGTCAAGATAGTTGAAACAAAGGGTACTGGCAGCATTGTATTTTTGTTTTTAATGATTTTATTTACTTACTTTTAGAGAGAGGGGAAGGGAGAGAGAAAGAGAGGGAGAGAAACATCAGTGTTTAGTTGCCTCTCACACAACCCCACCAGGAACCTGGCCTGCAACCCAGGCATGTGCTCTGACTGGGAATCGAACTGGCGATGCTTTGGTTCACAGGCCAGCACTCAATCCATTAAGCCACACCAGCCAGGGCTCTCTTTTTTTGTAACAGCTTTACTGAGATATAATTGATATACAATAAACAGCATATAGAGTATGTACAATCTGGTGAATTTTTACATGTGTATATACCTGAGAAACCATTACTATAATCAAGATGAGAAACATTTTGATCATGTCTAAAAGTCCCCCCATGACCCTTTATAACCCAACTCTCTCTACTCCCTCTTCTCAGACAACCAGTAATCTATTTTGTCAATTTATTTGCAAGTTCTACAGTTTTATATGAATGAAATCATATAGTAGGTACTCCTTTTTCATGCTAACACTAATCCAAAGTCAAACCACACAAAGTTGACTTCAGACATCAAAACAAGGAAGAACCCCAGAGAGAAGGTTATTTCACCATGATAAAAGATCAATCCATTAAGAGGACATAATAATCCTGTACATGAATCTAAGAGTTTCAAAATGCGTGAAACTAAAACTGACTAACCTAAAGTGAAAAAGAAATAAATATACAATTATAGCTGGGAAATTTCAATACATTTCACTATATAAAGAGTAGAACAAGTGTACAGAAGGTAAATCAGGACACAGAAGACTTGAACAATCCACTTAACCGATATGTACAAAACACAGTAACAGCTGCTCTGGTCTGTGTTCAGGACAGACCCGGTCAAAGGCTGGAGCTTCCACGCTGTGCATGGTTTGAGGACACTGGAGAGGCAACGATCAGAGAATTATATTTGTAATGCTAGATAGAGAACATGGCGGTGAGATAGGTGGGAACAGAGTCCACTTCCCCCTGCACACGGGGTAAAACACCTAGCTGGTCTTCTGAGGAACAAAGTGAACAGCCAACAGTACCCCAACATATATGAAGATTGGAGACCAAAAATTGTAGAGGACATAGAAAAGTCAGACAGTAAGGAGAGTGCTTCAGGACAGTAAGGTCCCTGGGTCCAGCGCAGGGATCAGGGTGGCAGCAGCCCCAGGTCTGGTGCCTGCAGGGTCTGCCGCAGGGTTCTTGGGAGAGAGTCAGGTCAACAGCTCCTTCCCCTGCCAGACAAGGCTTGAGCAGCACCAGGAGAGATCTGGTTGCTTAAAGCCGCAGGAAGGGGAAAAGGACGAAGTGGCAAACACACGGGGGCTGTGAGCACCCATGGAGACTGTGTGTGCCGACTGGGGAGAGTTGAGAGTTGGGCCGTGACAGGCCCTGACCTAGATAGTCCCCAGTCTGGTTGGAGACTGGGGCTGTGTGAGGGAGGCCAGACCCTTGTATGGAGTGGCAGGCTTGAGCAGGAGGAATTTTTCAAAAAGAAAAAGTGAAAAAAAGAGACACTCCCCGGCTGTTTGGGGAATTCTCCTACAGCAGCCTACCCAGCCTTCTTGGTGCCCCCGCGGTGGCACAGCAGGCCCTGTGCCCACACCTGAAGCCCCGGGGAGAGTGCGCCACTCCCCCCCCCATTGTCCTGCCACACCCGCCGGGGAAACAGCAGAGGAGGTGTGGAACCCCTGCCCTGTAGGGCCAGGAAGGCAGAGACATCCTGCAGGGCTCAGGGCATCAGCAATCCCCAGAAAGACTTAACACAGTGGGGGTGCTGAACTAGTCTGAAGGGGTGCTGAGAGTCCCTAGGATCTAGGACAGCAAAGAGTGAGAAGGGGGTGTGTGAACTGCTCCTAATTGGTGCACCTCAAGGACAGTGCAACTGGTGGACTGAAGGCCTAGGCTGGGTGCAGAAGGGCAGGGAACTGAGGAACTGGGCCGGAGGCTGGTCAAGTGCCCAAGTGCCTCTCAGGAAGGGAGAAAAGCAAAACCAATTCCCTCAGCCTGCTGCAGCCAGGAAGACCAGCAGAACTGGCTCGGCCAGTTTGAAGGCAGTGGGAGGCTTTTTTTTTTTTAAGTAATTTTTTTTTCTTTTAACTCCTTTTTCCTCTTTTTCCTTCTTTCCTTTTTTATTCCTTCTTCCTTTCTCTCCCTTTTTATCTCTTCTTCCTTCCTCCTCCTCCTTTTTTTTTTTTTTTAAAACTCCCACAAGTGAGACAATAAAACCTAGAACTGTGAAAAGACCAGAGCTGGACCCAAAGAGGGGTCACCCCAACAGCTGAGACACTGAGACAAATTTCACTTTGCTACTCCAGAGAACTTGCAAGTTATTGTGTATTTGTATTATTATTTTTTCATTATTCTCATGTTTCATTTTACTAGTATTTTTGTATTTCTCTTCTTTCTGTTTAGTCTTCACTTGGTTTGTTAAATTGCATGGTTTGACTGGTTTCCCTCATTCTCTTTTTCATAGTGTGTTTTTAATTTTCTGTCTTTCACTTCACTTGTGTTCCATTAGCACACTACTCTAGGTCCTGTACTTCCTATTCTTGTTATTCAGATCACATAGATTCTGTCATATGATTGTTGATCCAGTATTATTGTAAATAATTGCTGTTCCATACAATTGTAAATACTACACAGCACCCCTCCCAGATCTTACCTCACTTCACTGTTTCTGAACTTTATTACTGTTATGGTTAACTCTATTCTATCATATACTACACCTATTTTCTGTCCTTTACTCTCACTTTACTTCATAATCTGACCTCCCACAAGCTCAATGCTTTCTACATCCAACTCGCAATCCTTCCGCCCCCCAACAAGAGTCTTATCTACTTTCTACTCTTTCTTAAAAGTGGCTAGTTTGGTGAAATATCCTGGTAAACACTATACATATCCAAAGTATCTCCTATCTCTTCTCTACGGGTTGATACTTTAAATATCACAGAATACACTCCTGCTGTCTTAAACCATTTTGCCTTCCCCCTCCAAATGATCACAAAAAAGAGTAGGTGGAAGCTGTGAACACCAAGATACCTGCTGGAAGAGGAAATGCACCGACAAAGGAATCACCAACAGAATACAATGGAAGAAGGTGAAGGAGGGAATGGAACCCACACTAACCTCAATCCAGGACCAATCTGGAAATACAACTAAATGGTGGAGAAATTACTCAGAACAAACAACTGAACAAGAGCAAGACAGAATCCTCAAAACCTTGTACACACGGAAGAACCAGCTTCAACACAACCTGCCCACACCTGCAAAACGGAATAGAAGAGGTGGAGGTCAGAGTTACTCTCAGTTAACCAGCTGGAGGGAATGACCCACAAGAGAAAGACCCAACAACAACCAAAACCCAAAGACATACAGAGAGCCAACATGAACGACAGTCCAAGACCAGTGAGCTCAGGAGATTAAGGAGACTGCACCACTGAATCTCACAGGGATTCTACCATAGAAGTTCACACCATAAACCCAGGGAGTCAGAACAGATCAATTTAAGGAGCAGAGGCTAACAAGAAGAGTCTCACAAACAATGGGAAGACAAAGAAACAATCCCCAAATGAAAGGAAAGGAGGAAGCCCCAGAAAGAATGATAAATGAAACAGAGGCAAGTCACTATCAGATATTGAGTTCAAAGCAATGGCTATCAGGAGGAAGCTCAATGACCTCATAGTGAATTACCAATAACTACAGGGAAATTACAAGGAACTCACTGCAAAGTATATCAACATGAAATAGGAAATAGAAACTATCAACAAGGGCCAAGGGGAAATAAAGAATACCATTTCTGAACTGAAGAACACAGCAGAAGGAATCAAAAGCAGGCTTGGTGAAGCAGAGGATCGGATGAGCAAGCTGGAGGACAAGGTAGAAAAACACACCCAGAATGAGCAGGAAAAGGAAAAGAGTCTCAGAAAGAATGAAGAGGGGTTAACGCGTTAAGCACAGCATCAGTCCCTGGGGACTGACAGTGAACTTTTCGTTTGGGTGACATAGGTGCGTGGGACCAGCGGTATCAAGGTTAAAAAATAAATGTTGTAATTTTAATGAAGTTTTTCATTGGCTGCACCATTGTGTGCCTGTTTATACTCTAACTCAACATCCGTCGGGTGGTTGCCGGCCCGCCATCTGAACGGAAAGACCAGCAAAATCTGCTCCGTGCTTACTGTGTTAAGGGAAATGCAGGACAACATGAAATGTAGTAATATCCATATAATAGGGATACCAGAAGGAGAAGAAGAAGAAGAGCAAGGGATAGAAAACCTGCTTGAAAAAGAATGATGGAAAACTTCCCTAATTTGATGAGAGAAAAGGTCACGCAAATCCAGGACACAGAGAGTCCCAATCAAGAGGAACCCAAAGAGGCCCACTTCAAGACACATCATAATTAAAATGGCAAAATTCCAAGACAAAGAGAGAATCTTAAAGGCAGAAAGGGAGAAACAAGAAGTAACATACAAGGGAGCCCTGATAAGATTAGCAGCTGACTTCTCAATGGAAACACTCAAAGCCAGAAATGAATGGCAAGAATTATTCCAAGTAATGAGAACCAGAGGCCTGCAATCAAGGCTACTGTACCCAGAAAGGCTCTCAATCAAGACAGAAGGCCAAATAAGGAGCTTCCGGGACAAAAGAAGCCTCAGAGAATATACCTCCTCCAAACCAGCTCTGCAAGAGATGCTAAAGGGACGGCTTTAAGAACAAGAAGAAAAACAGTTAAAGAGAGAGGAACACAGGTATGAAAAAATGGAAGTACCTATCAATAATAACCTTAAATGTAAATGGATTAAATGCCCCAATCAAAAGACACAGAATAGCAGAATGGATAAGGAAACATGACCCACACATATGCTGCCTACAAGAGACCCACCTTAGGACGAAAGACCTACACAGACTGAAAGTGAAGGGCTGAAAACAAATATTCCAAGCAAACGGACAGGAAAAAAAAACCACGGTAGCAATACTCATATCAGACAAAATAGACTTCAAAAGAAGAGCCATAAAAAGAGACCCAGAAGTCACTTCATAATACTCTAGGGAAGAATTCATCAATAAGACATAAACATTGTAAATATATATGCACCCAACATAGGAGCACCCAAATACATGAAGAAAACATTGGAGGACTTCAAGAAAGATATTGACAGCAACACAATTAGAGTAGGGGACTTCAACACCCCACTGTCAAAAATGGACAGATCTTTCAAAGAAAATATCAACAAAGATATTGTGGCACTGAACAATGCCCTAGATGAAACGGACTTAACTGATATATATAGAGCCTTTTATCTCAAAGAAGCAAAATATACATTCTTTTCAAATGCACATGGAACATTTTCAAGACAGACCACATGACAGGACAATATAAGCCTTAATAAATTCAAGAAAACTGAAATCACATCAAGCATTTTCTCCAACCACAAGGGACTGAAACTAGAAACCAACGTCAAGAAAAAACTCCAAAACACTCAAATTCATGGGGATTGAATAGCATGCTATTAAACAATGAATGGGTCAAGAATGATATTAGGGAGGAAGTCAAAAAGTTCCTGGAAACAGCCCGGCTGGTGTAGCTCAGTGGATTAAGCGCGGGCTGGGAACCAAAAGGTCCCGGTTCGATTCCCAGTTGGGGCACATGCCTGGGTTGCAGGTCAGGTCCCCAGTGAGGGCCATGTGAGAGACAACCATACGTTGCTCTTTCTCCTTCTCTTCTCCTCTCTCTAAAAATAAATAAATAAAATCTTAAAAAAAAAAAAAGTTCCTGGAAACAAACAAAAATGAACTCACAACAATACAAAACTTACGGGACACAGCGAAGGCAGTCCTGAGAGGGAAGTTCATAGCAATACAGGCCTACCTAAAAAAGATAGAAACATTTCAAACAAACAACCTAACCCTATGCCTACAAGTACTCGAGGAACAACAACGAAGACAGCCCAGAGCAGGTAAAAGGAAGGAAATAACCAAGATGAGAGCAGAATTAAATGGCAGAGACTAAAAGCACAATTCTAAGGATCAATGAATCCAGGAGCTGGTTCTTTGAAAGGATAAACAAAATTGACAAACTTTTAAGCAGGCTCATCAAGAAAAAAGAGAGAGGACCCAAGTAAACACAATCAGAAATGAAAGAGGATAGATTACAACTGATACCACTGAAATACAAAGGACTCTAAGAAATTACTATGAAGAACTGTATGCCAAGAATTTGAAAACCTAGGTGAAATGGACAAATTTCTAGAAACATATAATCTTCCAAAACTCAATGAAGAAGAAGCAGAAAACCTGAACAGACCAGTAACAGCTGAGGAAATTGAAACAGTAATCAAAAGCTCCCGACACAAAAAAGCCCTGGACCAGATGGTTTCAAGGATAATTTTACAAAGCATTTAAGGGAGAGCTAACCTCCATCCTTCACAGATCATTCCAAAAAATTCAAGAAGATGGAAGACTCCCAAACTCTTTTTATGAAGCCAGCATCATCCTAATCCCAAAATCAGATAAGACATAACAAAGAAAGAAAACTTCAGGCCAACGCCACTGATGAACATATATGCTAAAATCCTCAACAAAATGTTGGCAAACTGCATCCAGCAATACATTAAAAAGATCATACACCATGATCAAGTAGGATTCATCCCAGGGATGCAAGGATGGTACAATATTCGCAAAACAACAAACAATACACCACATAAACAAAACGAAACAAAAATCACATGATCACATCAATAGATGCTGAAAAAGTATTTGATAAGGTACAGCACCCATTTATGCTAAAAACACTCAGCAAAGTGGGAACAGAGGCAGCATAATAAAGGCTGTATATGAGAGTCTTAGAGCCAACATCATACTCAATGGACAAAAATTTAAAGCTTTCCCATTAAGATCGGGAACAAGACAAGGATGCCCACTTTCACCACTCCTATTCAACATAGTATTGGAAGTCCTAGCCACAGCAATCAGACACGAAAATAAAATAAAAGGCATCCAAATTGGAAAGGAAGAAGTAAAACTGTCATTGTCTGCAAATGACATGATAAGTGTATATAGAAAATCTTACAGACTCCACCAAAAAAACTACTCGACCTAATAAATGAATTTGGCAAAACAGATGGATACAAAGTCAGTACTCAGAAATCAAAGGCATTTTTGTAAACCAACAATGAAATATCAGAAATAGAAATCAGGAAAAAAATCCCATTTGATATAGCAACAAGAAAAATAAAGTACCTAGGAATAAGCCTAACCAAGGAGGTAAAAGACCTGTACTCAGAAAACTACACAACACTGAAGAAAGAAATTAAGGAAGACACAAACAAATAGAAGCATGTATCATGCTCATGGATTGGAAGAATTAACATCATTAAAATGCCCATACTACCCAAAGCAATTATTATAGATTCAACGCAATGCCTATTAAAGTACCAATGACACATTCCACAGATAAAGAACAAACATTTCAGAAATTTACATGGAACCATAAACAACCCCGAATAGTTGTAGCAATTTTGAGAAAGAAGAACAAAGCAGGAGGGATCACAATACCTGATATCAAACTGTTTTACAAGGCCACTGTAATCAAAACAGCCTGGTATTGGCATAAAAACAGGCACATAGACCAATGGAACAGCATAGAGAGCCCAGAAATAAACCCAAGTCTCTATGGGCAATTAATTTTTGACAAAGGGGGAAGAAGTATAAAGTGGAGTAAAAATAGCCTCTTCAACAAATGGTGTTGGGAGATCTGGACAGCTACACGCAAAAAAATGAAACTCAAGCACCAACTTACACCATACACAAAAATAAATTCAAGGTGGATAAAAGGCTTAAATATAAGTCGTGACACCATAAAAGTCGTAGAGGAAAACATTGGTAGGAAAATCTCAGACATTCCATGCAGCAACATCTTCACTGATATGTCCCTTAAAGCAAGGGACCTAAAGGAAAGAATAAACAAACAGGACCTCATCAAATTAAAAAAACTTCCGCATGGCTAAAGAAAATATCATTAAAATGAAAAGAGAACCAACTATATGGGAAAACATATTTGCCAATGATAGCTCGGACAAGGGTTTGATCTGCAAAATATATAAAGAATTCACACAACTCCACTCCGGGAAGTCAAAAAACTCTATTAAAAAATGGGCAATAGACTTGAACAGACACTTCTCCAAGGAGGACATACACAGGACCCAGAGACATATGAAAAGACGCTCAGCATCAGTAGTCATCAGAGATGCAAATTAAAACCACAATGAGATACCACCTCACGCCATTGAGAATGGCCATCATAAACAAATCAACAAACAAGTGTTGAAGAGGATGCAGAGAAAAGGGAACCCTAGTGCACTGTTGGTGGGAATGCAGACTGGTACGACCACTGTGTAAAACAATATGGGATTTCCTCAGAAAACTAAAAATGGAACTGCCTTTTGACCCAGCAATTCCACTGCTGGGATTATACCCTAAGAGCCCTGAAACACCAATCCAAAAGAACCTATGCACCCCAATGTTCATAGCAGCACAATTTACAATAGCCAAGTGCTGGAAGCAACCTGAGTGCCCATCAGCAAATGAGTGGATCAAGAAACTATGGTACATTTACACAATGGAATTCTATGTGGCAGAGAGAACGGACAACCTTATACCCTTTGTGACAGCATGGATGGAACTGGAGAGCATTATGCTGAGTGAAATAAGCTGGACAGTGAGGGACAAATACGTATGATCTCACCTTTAACTGGAACATAATCAACAAAAGAAAAAAGCAAACAAAATATAACCAGAGACATTGAAATTAAGAACAATCTAATGATAGCCAGAGGCGGTGGGGGGGACTATGGCTAGTCGAGTTTTCAGGAACTACTATAAAGGACACAAAGACAAAACCAAGGGAGAGGGTGAAAGCAAGGGAGGGAGGTGGGTTTGGATGGGGTCAGGGGGAGTGGTGGTGAGAAAAAGCAGACAACTGTAATTGAACAACAATAAAGTAATACATGAAACAACAACAAAAACCATAGTAACAGAATACACATTATTTTTAAGTACGCCTGGAACATTTATCAAAACTGACCATGTTCTGGGCCATAAAGTCAATAAACTTAAGAAGAGTGAAATCATACAAAGCATAATCTCTGATTATAATAGAATTAGATTAGAAATCAGTAACAGAAAGACAGCTAGAAAATCCCCAAATATTTGGAAACTAAACATTATACTTCTAAATAACCCAGACGTCTAAGAATAAATAACAAGGGAAATGAGAAAATATTGTGAACAGCATTCTGCCCTCCTCCACTTAGCTCCTTTTGGAAATTCACCACTAATCTTGAGGACTGCAAACCAACAAAACTGTAAGCGTTAGGTTTTCACATAAGACCCTGGCTGTAGTATGGACAGCCGTGCCTGGTGAGTGAGTCATCTGTTTGTTGCTGCCACTTACACCAAGAAAGCATTTTTACTTTCTGTATAACAAAAAAGCTTTGTAAATAAAATTTTAACATTTAAAAAATAAAAAGAAAATATTTTGAACAGAATGAAAATGATTTTGGAAACTTGTATCCTGAAACACATGAGCTTGAAAGCTTCCTAATACTTAAAAGACTTTTTGATAAGAATGGTGATGGTATCGGGAAATATCAGTTTAAAAAAAAAATGAAGCCTATGGAAATGTATCAGCAGTTGGAAGATCTATATAACTCAATAGGCCAATATTTTCCAAATAGCCAATGAAAGGTATTACAAAAGCCCTATTCCACGCAAGATAGGTCAATGGATTTTATTGTGAGTACAAAGGGTCCATCGATTGCGGGTTCAGACTTTCTACTGCAACAAACAACCTTTTGAGAAACTACCCCTTGCCCAGTTTGGTGGAATATTAAAAGAAATCCACAACTATCTAAAAAGGCTGCTAAAAAACTCTCTTTTTCAGTTTAATGTGTGTGAGGCAAGATAATCTTCATACACTTCAAATAAACCAACAAATTACAAAGGCTGAATGAAGAAGCAGATAGAAGAATCCAGCTGTCTTCTAATAAGCCAGACACCAAAAAGACAAAAATGTAAAACAATACCACTCTTCTCAGAACTTAAAAAAAATCTTTTAAATAGTCATTTTCATTAAAAATGTTACTTATGTTCAAATGGGTTTATTTAAAGTGAATTACTAAATACTTTGAAAATTTATCAGTTTTAATGTTTACCCACCATTTTATGACAGACAGAAGAATACTAGAAATAAGAGTAAAAGCAAAATGATAACAACTTCGGTACCTGCTGTAAGAAGGAGGTACTCAGAAAACTTCGAGCTAAAAAATAATATAATCTTACTGGTCTTGGCTGTTCATAGCAGATTTGCCTGTTCTAATCCAGAGCATTAATCACCATAATGTGAGCTGAAAGAAAACTCATGCAACTAAAAAGATCAGATTTCATAAGGGCTCAATTAATTAGAACTCCTGCACATTACCAAAAGACTGCCTTTATATCCATGCTTAATGGACCGGACACGTGAAAGCCCAATGCTGTTGTGCCTGGGCTGAGACAGACAACTGATGGGTCCGATTAGAGATTCATCCAAGGCTGAGTGAGCCTAGACTCAGCATAAATGGAATTCTTTAATTCTAGCTGCAGAGTCCCCACAGAACGTGGTTATTTGCACCTTCTGGAAGCATACTGTGCAGTAGTTAAAGTGCGGAGGGCAAACTGCTGCTTGAGTTACTCTTTTCTTAGTTGTGTATTTTCAAAAAAGTTTTACTTAACCACTTTATGCCTCATTTTTCTTAACATAGGGATAATTATTAAATTATAGGGTTACTGTATTATAAATGTAAAGCACTTAGAAAAGAACTAACTATAAGAAAGTACTTGATAAATATTACTACTATACAACGTTTTGCCTGAAGTATGGTACGGAGTAAAAAAGTATTAGTCTGATCTACAGGGTGGGTGGGGGGTATAAGAAATAATAAAATACTCTAAAAGTTAACTATGATAGCTAAAAGGTCCAGGGTTAAAGATCCATAAAGTGGCCCTGGCTGGTGTAGCTCAGTGGATTGAGCACGGGCTGGGAACCAAGGGGTCCCGGTTCGATTCCCAGTCAGGGCACATGCCTGGGTTGCGTGCCAGGTCCCCAGTGAGGGCCATGTGAGAGGCAACTATACATTGCTATTTCTCTCCCTCTCTTTCTCCCTCCCTTCCTCTCTCTCTAAAAATAAATAAATAAAATCTTTTAAAAAAAATCCATAAAGTGGTAACAACTAAGGTTCTAAGAAAAAAATTACCTCAAAATTATTATTTAAGAATGAGTAAAGAGTAGATTTGGTATAGACTTTGGATTCAGAAAGCATCTACTGAATGTTTTGAAAATTGATGCATTTGATGCATTGCTTAGATGGTTATGAAAATGAAAATATACCCTCAACTAATAGTTATGAAACATGATATATTTTTCATTTTTAATTAAAAAAGCAAAATTAAATAAACATTTTAAAAATTTAATAAAGGGAAGCTACAAAGTATTAATAATTGTATCACAGTAATTACATAAATATCAGCATCTACACCTTTACTCAAAGTGAAAAAGAAAAATACAGGCTGAATAAAAAACTACTCAGAAGTCCAAGGACTACCAGTATGTGAGAGGGAAGTCCGGCGGGGGGTGGTGACCGGCGGGAGAGAAGTGGGGGTGAACAGCCTGCAGTGATGGCGAAAGGCTTTTCCGCACAGAGGATGGGCATGATAAAGGACTCTGGACCTTGCCTGACTGTGGGCAAGGCAAAGCCATCCTAACAGCTTCCTGGGACTACTCCCATTTGTGCCCCAGGCCTAAGACGAACACAGAAACCAGAGCAGACAATCTGCAAAATCACCCCACAAAATAAACTGGCAGTTTGAAGTAGGAAACACTTAAAAGGAAAGAGGATATTGTAGCCTGCAAACTCTGTTGGCAATTACATCAACACATGGCAAAGAACTTCCACATTCCTACTTCTGCAAGTATGCCTACACTTCTGTAGGATTTCTACCATCAAATCCTGGGAGCCCAGCATCTGGCACAGGCCATAAACCTGTATAAACCCTCAGAGCAGGGAGAGATGAAAGCAGCAGTCTGGAATGCTTCCAGGATTCTAGGAATGCATCTTCATGTGATCAGCTTTGTACCTCCATCTGCATCATGACAGATCAAGAGCTTATATGTAGGTTCAGAGGAAATGAAGTTTTATACACAATCGAGAGAGTGTACAGGAAAATGCGGAGGGCAGAAAAACAATGGGAAGGCTGCTCATCTGTGTGCGCCAAACGTCCGCTTCCGTTGATCAAATCTTTTGGTTTGGGTGGATAAAATATTCAACACTCACAGCGACCTCTTTTGAGGAAAAAAGACAGTGAAAGAAAAAGATACCAGGAAAACTCTAATTTGTAATCTTTTCTCAAGAACAAATTATTACCGTGATTAAAAAGAATATATTGACTTACCTGAAAAATATCTGTCTTGTCTTCAAATAGACTGGCAACATATTTATAGTCAGCATAAGCCCAGAATTTGGAATAATCATACTCCCTAAACGGTCCAGAAATACTAGAGTGGCCACGGTTCCAAGTCAAAAACTCTTCAAGTGTAGCTTCTACATAACTACATGTAGTTTCAAATTGAGGAACTGCAATGTAAGAGAACCCAATTTTAAATGTATATGAAAGAGTTTCCAAAATTGTTTTTTAAAAGATAAACATAATATCAAAAATGTTAACTATCATTTAAATTAATTAAAAATTAATTTTGTACTTGCTATATAATTAAAATAATTCACAATATTCACAATATTCAGGTTTAAACATAAAAATAAAAAACGCCAAAGTACCTTTCAATATACGACTGGGTAAAAAGATGTACCATGTACGCAGTGGGATACTCCTCAGCCATAGAACAGACAGGGGAAGGGGGAGGGGAGGGCTGGGGTGGTGGGGAGAGGTGGGGGGAAAGGCCAAAACTGTACTTGGAGGACAATAAAAATGTTTTTAAAAAAAAAGAAAAGAAAAGATAAAATACTGCCACTTGTGATAACATGGATCTTGAGTATATCATGCTGAGCAAAATAAGTCAAACGGAAGAAGTCAAGAACCATAGCGTTAAGGAGGACAGATACTAAGGCAAGGCAGAGAGGAGGAGGGAGGCACATCTCACCCACTAACTCAGCAGTCCTGAGCCTGGTCCAAAAAGATTGCCAGGTGTTCCCACACCACAAGAAACAGCGTAATAGAACAGGAGAAGGGGAGCCCTTAAAGTTCTGCATGTTTCATTTCCACTATCTGGGAAAGAAAGCTTTGAAACTGTGTGTTCATCCCAAGGTCTAGAAGGGGGAAGAGGAAGGGAGTCCTCGCTGCTCAAGAAAAAGCCTATAAAACAACTCTGGTTAACTACCTGCTTCCGGTCAATATCTGTTTTACAGGGGGTCCACGGTGCTTACAGAAAGAGCCCATAAATAACTTTGGGTAACTGCCCCAACTTTAATTAATTGGCCCCTGTCATGTATCTTGTTTTACAAGACGAACAAATGTGGTCTGGAGCAAGGTAAGGATTTGGGGAAACAGACCCCCACACATGCCTAAGTTTGGTAAGCGTGTTCCCTGGGGGAAGCCAGCACCACCTTTGCCCACCAATCAATATATAACCCCCTCACTTCATCCCCCTAACTATATTAAGTCTTCAGGACAAAGGACCTGATGACCTTTGCCACCCTTGCCTTGCCCTGCCCTGCCTTGAGCCTATGCCTCTCACCCCCACCTCAGCAAGACCTGTTCTCTTCCATGAGAACTAATCACTAATAAACTTTGTTTGCACGCTAATAGACATGCTGATCCGTAATTCTTTACTGCATCAGCAAGAACCAAGTTTTCCCCACAACAATTTGATTTTACTCATATGTGGAATATAAAACTGAAAGCAAGAAATGAAGAAACGAAACAAAGAGACAAATAAAACCTCATAGGTACAGACACTAGTGCGGTGGTTACCAGAGGGAAAAGGGGATGGAGGGGAGATATCAAAGGGTAAAGGTGGTCAAACACGGTGATGGAAAGCACAATGCAATATACAGATGATGTATTACGGAATTGCACACTTGAAACCTGTGTAATTTTATTAACCAATGTCACCCCAATAAATTTAATAAAAAAAAAATTTTTTTTAAAGATTTTATTTTTATTTATTTTTAGAGAGAGGGGAAGGGAGGGAGACAGAGAGGGAGAGAAACAGCAATGAGTGGTTGCCTCTCACATGGCCCTCACGGGGACCTGGCCTGCAACCTAGGCATGTGCCCTGACTGGGAATCAAACTGCGACCCCTCAGTTCCCAGACCGCGCTCAATCCACTGAGCTACACCAGCCAGGGCTAATAAAAAAATTTTTTAAAGACACTATTGAATTAACTGTTCATTTTTAAATAAAATAGTGAAATATCCCAAGTTAAAAAAAAAGACATGGTTTTAACCTTAAGATTAAAGTCTACCCTTACTATGGCTGATTCAATGTTGTTAAACAAAAAAGTTGAAAGCTTTTCTGAAAGAAAAGGGTTATTGAGCCATAAGTTAGCCAGGAAAAGGACCAGGTCCTGGGGCAGTCTAATCCTCGGGACTCCTTTTTGTGAACAGTTCAGGAAGAGAGATAGAAGCTGTTTTGAAGGAATACACATTGGCTGTAGATAATGGGGGTGGGAGGAGGCGAAGTGGGGCTAGTCTGGGATAGGTGCGCAGTCTGTGAGGGACAGGCGTCTGCTCTTTAGGATTGGTTGTGGGCAATAGTCTGGGAAATTCCTACGTCAGCAAGATGCAGTGGCACCTGGTGGTTGGGGTACTCTGCTATTTTCTCTTATATAATGCAGGAAACAGCCACTTGGAAATTCAGTTTAACATATATTAGGGAATGTAAGCAGTCTTTTGTTGGTTCTGCCTTGCAGTTAACTGATTAACCTCCCTTGTCTCTTCTTTCTACCTTCCAGTTTGCTGTAAAGAGATCTCAGAGTTTTTTCTTGTCACAGTGAACCAAAGGAATAATTTAGATGATCAATTCTCCAAGATCTTTTCAGGGGTCTGTGAGGTCTAAACTATTTTCCTTTTCTTTTCTTGACATTATTTGCCTTTTTCACTCTCATTCTCTCACGAGTGTACAGGGGAGTTTTCCAGAGGCTATAGACACGTACTGATGTCAACTGCTTTGATAGCTAGTAGAATATGTGCTTATGTTCTCATATTTCCAAGTGTCTTGATTTCAATTTCTAATATGGTGTCACCAGATATAACCCATATCAACAAAGGCTCATTGGGCTACTCGATAATTTTTAAGTGCAAAGGGAACAGCAGACCAAAAAGTTTGAGAACCATTTTTCAGATTTAAGAAAAAGACCATACAAAAAAATGTCTTTTGAAAATTTTCTGACTTTATGCTGTATATATATCATACACAGATCCTCAGAATCATTACATGGGCAATGGCAATTTAAAGTTTGTTCATTTATTCATGAACTCATTTATTTCAGAATCATTTATCAAGTACCTAATTTGTAACTAGCACTGTGCTCAGACTTGTGGGAACATAAATAAATTGTACTCTCGAGTTAGAATATATTCAGACAAAGATAAAGCTTTAACCAGAGTAACAGGGAATCCGAGATATCATATAATTAAATGCAAAATTTTGTACCGTAGGCAAATAAGAAAAGGCAGAGATGAGGGTGGATCAGGAGAGATTAGAGAGATCAGATGGCCAATAGACAAATGAAAAGATGCTCAACTTCACCAATCATCAGAGAGATGCAAATTAAAACCACAATGAGATACCACTTCACAGCTGTCAGAATGGCCATCATTAACAAATCAACAAAAAACAAAGTGCTGAGGAGGATGTGGAGAAAGGGGAACTCTCTATCAGTGGGGATGCAAACTGGTGCAGCCACTGCGGAAAGCAGTATGAAGATACCTCAAAAAGTTAAAAATTGATCTGCCTTTCAACTCAGAGAGCCTGCTTCTGGAAATATATGCAAAGAAACCAGAAACACTAATTCAAAAGAGCATAAGCACTCTTATGTTCACTGCAGCGTTATTTACAATCATCAAGATACGGAAGCAGCCCAAGTGCCCACCAGTAGATGAGTGGATGGAACAACTATGGGGCATTTACACAATGGAATATGACTTGGCCATAAAAAAGAAGAAAATTTTACCCTTTGTAACAGCATGGATGGCCCTGACAACATTATGTTAAGTGAAGTAAGCCAGTCAGAGAAAAACAAGTACCACATGATTTCATTCATATGTAGAATCTAATGAACAAACTGAACTAATAAGCAAAGTAGAGACAGACTCATAGATATAGAGCAAGATGACAGCTCTGGGGGGAGGTTAGGAGGTAGAGGGATAGAACAAAAAGGAAAAAGGACTTGTGGACATGGGCAACAGTGTGGCGATTGCAGAAGGGAGGGAATATAAAGGGGATAAATAGAAATGGAAAAAATACAATTAAAAAAAGCAAAAAAAAATCTCAGTTAGAAAATGGGCAAAGGATCTGGTCAGACAGTTCTCTAAAGAAGATACCCACGTGGTCAATAAGCATATGAAAAGATGCTGAACATCGTTAGTCAAGGGAAATGTATATCGAAACTATAATGAGATAATTCATGGCCACTAGGATGGCTAGAATCAAAACTGGAAAAAGTATGGGCAAGGACAGAGAAATTGGAACACTCACACATTGGAGTGGGAATGTAAAATGGTTCGGCTGCTTTGGGAAACTGGCAGTTCCTCAAAAGGTTTAAACACAAAGTTACAGTATGACTCCACAGTTCCACTTCTAGGTATAAACCCAAGACAGATGAAAACGTAAGTCCACATAAAAACGAGTATATAAATGTTCACAGCAGCCTTATTGACGATAGCCAAAGAGTGGAAACAACCCAAATGGCCAGCAACTGATTAATGGATAAACAAAATATGATATATACATATAATGGAATATTATTCAACAATAAAAATAAATGAAGTACAGATACATGCTACAACATGGATGCATCTCAAAAACATGCTATGTTGAGTGAACGTAGATACAAAAGACTACACATTGTGTGCTTCCATTTATAGGATGTATCCAGAATAGGCAAATCAATGAAAACAGAAAAGCAGATTAGCAGCTGCCAGGTGCTGTGGAGAAGGTGGAACTGAGGGTGACTGCTTACGGGGCACTGACCTCCTTGTGGGGTGACGGAAATGTTCTAGAATAGATAGTGGTGACGGCTGCCCAACACCGTCAGTATGCTAAAGCCACTGCATACTTACAATGGTGAATTTTACATTATCTGAATTTTATCTGAATCACAAAAAAAAGAACAAAATATCTTTAGTAAAAACTCAGAGGAGTTGCTCACAATCACTGAGACATTCTATTTTCTCTTTAATGTTTAATATCAACTTGAAAACGTCAAATTACTGTGCATCATCTATAAGACAGGATAATAAGAGCGCCATTCCAAGTAGCATTGCTTAGAATGATTAATGATTAACACAAGCTAATCATTATGTACAAGGATTAACTCTCATTTTACATAAGAGTTAACATGCATAAAGCATGTGGAACCGTTCCTGACACAGCAGCGCTCAGAAACTGTTAGCTGTGAGTAGTAGCACTGTATTTGGAGTCTAATCAGAATGTGAAAAAAGTTACAGTTCCTATGTTTCTCCAAATTATTGTCTTTAGTAAGTGGAAGGTGTATTTGACTACAATCAAGAAGCATAAGCTGAATTTTATGTAGCTGCTGCTGGTCTAGCATTTAATTTTAAAATGCAGTAAACATTTCGGTCTGTCACGAGAATGAGATGCCAGAGTTTCAGGTATATTGCCTTGCTTTACCTGTCATGGGAGTACAAGGAGATTCTAGACACCAAACCCAAATAATTCTATGAGATCTCCTACAAGGTCAACGTGAGAGACAGAAGCTTAGAGAAACTGAGTTATTTTCTATTCCATCTCAGTTATCAATGGATATTCACGAGCTACTTCATAGCAATACTTAAAACACCGAATTTCTAAACTACCAGACTTACCCATATTTAAATATAAGTTAAACACACATTCTGAAGCCAATGGTTATAAACTTTTTTCAATTAGAAACAGCACTAATTCCTTCATTATTATTTTTTTTATGCTCACCTGAGGACATTTTTTTATTGCTTCCCAACAGAGAAGAAGTGGGGTGGGGGTGGGGAGAGATCAACTGCTGCCTATCGTACATGCTCCAACTGGGGACTGAACCTGCAACCTCGGCATGTGCCCTGATTGGGAATTAAACTTGCAACCTTCCAGTGCATGGGACAACACTCCAACCAACTGGCCAGGGCATCTTTCCTTTAAATTAACTATGTTTTAGAGGTAACAGCAATTGCTTTATCTGACTATAGGCAAAAAATCAAAATATTACAAGTCTTTAGGGAAGGAGAGGGAGCTGACAAAATCTAATTGCTTAAGAGAGTGAAAAATACAGCTTTACATATGTTTCACAGTTACGCAATGCAATAGAGGTCACACAGCTGATAAAGCAGAGATAAAGTATCAACCAAGACTGAGAGCACTATAAATAGTGCCTGAAGCCACAAATCAAAGGACTCCTTCTACAGGAGTCAAAGTGGGAGCAACTATGAGACGAGTACTGGTTTTTTTTTAGTCACATGAGATCAGTAATAACAGCACATTAACAATGATTTATGAAGTGCCCACCACATACATGAATAAGAGCATTTTACTTGAAATGATAAACTATAGGTTGTTCCTTCTTAAAAAACAATCTGAACACAAACTGTCCTTCTAGAACTTCTAATATTCCCTATCTGCAAATGGTCAAAGAGAGAATTACAAATAAAGGATTTCTAGAGATAAAGAAACCACTACTGGGAATGTGGAAATGCCACAGAAGACACATTATTGTTATGATTACTTATGGTCCTACCTGTGTCTGTGCTTTTCATTCCCATCCTGAATCGTATCTGCTTGCCATGAAGGACCTCAGAAAGGTGTTCAGCAGTCCAGTGTTGTGCTGGCCAATCAAAAACCATGTTACAGAAGACTGCAGGTTGTTGTAAAGACATGATAATTTCTTTTGCTTTCTCTGGTGTAAAAGGTTTGATAAGTTTATCTAGGGAGAGAAACAGAGCAACATATAGATAACTATAAAGTTATTTCATATAACATTAAAAAATAGCTAGCATCATTTTTATTATGGCAAATCTTTTTGTGTAATTACACTGCATTTACACTTCACTTATTACTGTTCGTAGAAATATTTAGCTTCAAACAACCACAATTCTTAAATATTTCTTTTAAAAGTTTTTTTAAAAGTTTTATTTATTTACTTTTAGAGAGAGGGGAAGGGAGGGAGAAAGAGAGGGAGAGAAACATCAATATGTGAGAGAAATCGTCAATTGGTTGCCTCTGGCACACCTCAGCTGAGGACTTGGCCTGCAATCCAGGCATGTGCTTTGACTGGGAATTGAACTGGAGACCTTCCAGTTGGTAGGCCGGCGCTCAATTCACTGAGCCACACCAGCCAGGGTCTAAATATTTATTTTAAATTTTAAATGTTTGAAAATATTTACAATTTTCAATGTTTTTAAAAGGCTTTCCAACTATCTATTTAAATCTTAAGATATGCAATTTTTTGAAAATATTACTTCCTAAATAGATTATGTAAGAAACACTGGTAGAAACATCTCTAGAACAAGTAGAGTTGCTGGAGTTAGCAACAATTCTACTTGCTTTGTCACATTTATGCCAAAAGAACTAATGAATAAATATACATCAATCAATAGGAAAAGGGGAATTATTTTTACTGAAAGATTTAAAAGGGGAGTTCCGGCCAAGATGAAGGCATAGGTAGAAACCCTTGGCTTCCTCACACAACCAAAAGGAGGATAACAACCAATCTAAAATCAGTAAGTAACCAGAAGTGCCAGAAAATCAAACTGCATGGAACTCCAACAACCAAGGAATTAAAGAAACAGTCAACCAGAACAACCAGACCGGTAAGAACACGCGGCAAGGAGGTAGACCACGAGGGCAGGGCCGGCTGAGAGAAACCTCAGAGGGGCAGTGGACCACTCCGGTGGGGCTGGCTGAAGGGGAAACAGACTCAGAACTGTGCACTACGGTGGTTGCCACAGTGGGAGAAACTCCCAGTCTCACACGAGAGTTCACTGGAGAGTGGGCTAGAGCTGAGCAGGTGAACTGCATTGTTCCCTCTCTGACCCCTCCCCCAGAGGCAGTGCCACAGTGCAGCAAAGAGGGTTGTTCTGCCCAGGTGAATACCTAAGGCCCCGCCCCCAGCTTATCAGATGCATCGAGCCAAAGAATTATAGCCCAAGTGAAAGAACAGAGCAAAAATCCAGAAAAAGCTAAGCGATAAGGAGATAGCCAACCTATCTGATGGAGAATATAAAACCCTGATAATTAAAATGCTCACAGAACTGACTGAGCTTGGTTGAAAAATGAAAAAAACAAATGAAAGATACCCAAAATAAAATAATGCAAAATACTCAGGGAACCAACAGTGACAGGAAGGAAACCAGAACTCAAAGCAATGATTTGGAACAAAAGTAATAAACATCCAATTGGAACAGAATGAAGAAACAGAATTCAAAAAAGTGAAGAGAGACTTAGGAACCTCTGGGACAACCTGAAAAGTTCCAATATCTGAATTATAGGGGTGTCAGAAGGAGAAGAACAGCAGCAAGAAATTGAAAACTTATTGGAACAAATAATGAAGGAAAACTTCCCCAATCTGGCAAAGGAAATAGACTTCCAGGAAGTCCAGGAAGCCCAGAGAGTCCCAAAGAAGATGGACCCAAAGAAGAACATACCAAGGCACATCATCAAGATTAAAGATAGAGAAAATCCTAAAAGAAGCAAGAGGAAAGGAGAGAGTTTCCTACAAAAAAGTTCCCATAAGGCTATCAGATGATTTCTCAAAAGAAACCTTGCAGTCAAGAAGGGACTGGAAAGAAGTATCTGAAGTCATGAAAGGCAAGGACCTACATCCAAGATTACTCTATCCAACAAAGCTTTCATTTAGAATGGAAGGGCAGATGAAGCGCTTCCCAGATAAGATCAAATTCAAGGAGTTCATCACCACCAAGCCCTTATTATATGAAATATTAAAGGGATTTATCTAAGAAAAAGATGATCAAAAATATGAACAGTAAAATGACAATGAACTCACAACTATCAACAAATGAACTTCAAAGAAAATAAAAACAATGAAAATAAAAACTAAGCAAACTAGAACAGGAAGGGAATCAGAGAAATGGACATCACATGTAAGGATTTCAGTGGGGAAGGAGGTGGGATAATGCGGAAAAAGGTACAGGGAAGAAGAACCATAATTATTAGGCATAAAATAGACAGGGAGAGATCAAAAATGGTATCGGAAACAGAGAACTCAAAGAACTTACATGTACAACTCATATGTCCATGGACATGAACTAAGGGCGTGGGGGCAGGAATGCTAGAGAGTTGGGGGGGGGCACGGTGGAGGAGGGAAAAGGGGGAAAATTGAGAAAACTGTAAAAGCATAATCAATAAAATATACTTAAAAAAAGATTTAAAAGGATAAAAAAGGTACCAGGATGTTAATCCTTGGACTAAATTGCATCTATAAACAGTATAGGGCTATGCACTGAGTGCTTCGATAAATTTACAGAATCAGAGAATGTTAATTTTCTGATTAGGACAGGATAGTAAAGATTAATGTTTGTTAAATAAAAGAACAAGTAAAAGACATAATTTTTTAAAAAGATTTTATTTATTTTTAGATAGAAGGGAAGGGAGGGCGAAAGAGAGTGAAAGAAACATCAATGTGTGGTTGCCTCTCACGTGGCCCCCACTGGGGACCTGGCCTGCAACCCAGGCATGTGCCCTGACTGAGAATTGAACTGGCGACCCTTTGGTTCCCAGCCTGCGCTCAATCCACTGAGCTACACCAGCCAGGGCAGTAAAAGACATTTTAAGATTAAAGTTTTTTTGGCAAAGATAAAAAATGCTTCATACTCTGACCCCCAAAACATGTATTTACACTTCTCTAAGTCAGCTAAACCGTGTATTTCAGTTACCTAATCTGTAATTACACTTAACTCAAAAAAATTAAGAAAAGCTCATAAATACAAACTCTCTCATTATTCAACTTTTTCCTAAACTTTCTGATAAAAGGAAGAGGGATGGGGAAGGACTCATCGAGCAACTTTAGTAGTAATTTGTACTTGTCTGAATATAAGGCTTGTTTTTAAAGACAATAACAATTTAAGCCAATTTGGTCTTGTTCCTTAGGTAAGGGCAAAAACTCGGAATCCTTTCATAAACCCTTGATTAATGTAAGCAGGTTCTAAGCCTTCAACAGTTGTCATTTGAGAATGATCTGTCACCTTCTACATACATAACCAGGGCTTCCAGCAACGAGGAAATCAGTGTGGATACTTAGTGGGTGAGGGCAGGTAGGAGAGCCGGGGACTACATGGAGTGAGGAAGGGAGACAGCACTCTTAGGTCTCACTGTAAAAGAAGCCCCGAGTCTACCTTAAAGTGACCCTTAAGTACTGAAGAG
>PVJI01013243.1:0-48531 GCA_004026765.1 Micronycteris hirsuta
GCAGATGAGAAAAATCTACCAAGACATGATCTTCTTGGAGAGGAAAGGTAGCAAATCTCTCAGAGGAGAAGGGCCTTGAGCCTGTTCCTCAATGGGCTTTTATTGGGTTTAATTTGCATAGGAATATACATAAAGCTCATCAATCATTGTCAGGCAGTAATGATCAAACAATACATTCAAAGAACTATGAAGACTTATTTTGAGCCAGGGTCAGATAGAATGATGCCAAAGGGCCATAAAACTTTAGGAAACAAACTCATTTAATGCTGGGACCCTTATCATTTAAATTGAGGGTATTCCTAGCAAAGCAGGTTTCACAGGACTTTATGCATTCTTTCTTAGGCCTGATCACCTCCAGAAATCACCCTTTCCTGCACAGAATCACACCCAGCTCTGGCATTGTTTCAGGCTTAAAATTAGGTGGGGGATGTGGGTAGCCAAGAGATTAGGAGACTCTTTACAGATAGAATGAGGACTCAGGCTATGACAAAACCAAGGGGTGAGGGTCCATCACCCCTTTTCTATAGTCCCCTAAATCCTTCTCTGATGTCTCCTTCATGACTGTGCCTGTCTTAGGTTGTTCCTCCCTTGAGGAATCTTATCTGCAGAGAAGATAAGCTTTGTCTCCTTGGTGGCTTATGGCCCCAAGGTCTTTTTACTCAGCCTTAGCCATGGGGGGTTACAGCTTCTGAAATCAGGCAGGGCAGTTCCTAACATCCACTTACTGCAGAGGAAACTGAGACATGAAGAGGATGAGTAGTTTGCCCAACATAAATAGTAAGAAACTGGGAAGCTGGGAATTGAAACTTTGGAATCTGATTCCGAAGCTGGATTTCATCAAACTTTGTAAGTTATTTACTTTTTAAAGTAAGTATAGTGGCATCATTGTTACCCCTAGATACTGTATTCTGACTCATTCTGTTGAGTGGGAAGGGTGGGGTGGGAGCTGATGTGTCAGGCTGGGAATGGTGCATATCCCTGCCAGTGATGGGACATAGCATATGTGAAAGTAACTGCTGGGTGTCGTTGTCCAGGGGAGGGCCAAGTCACCAAGGGGAAAATATTGACACTCACAGTTCTATCTGTTATCATCCAGAATCATAAGGATTCTACTGTTTACCTTACAGACCCTCTGGGGATGAGAGGAAAATGCTCAGGGGGCTGGGAGATTTTATGTTGGCCAAGGATAGTGGAGTTGAATTTCTGTACAGCTAAGGAGTATGGGCTCCCACCCTGTGTCCAGGGGGTGCCACACAGCAGCACTCGGTTGGCTTTCAGCACTGCGATGTCTCCTACAGCCCCAGGGCCCAGGCCCAGGAACCAAAGCCCCACCTCTTAGTGCAACTTGCCAATTACTCTTCTCAGTCTTTGAGCTAACATGTGTGTGCGAAGCTGCTGGTAGGCCTGTTAACTCCAGAAAAACCACAGTAGTTTGACTAACATTATTCTGGTCCTATTTGAGTGTATTTGCAAGCTTCTTAGAAAAAGGAGGGTTAAAATCAAACTTTGCAGACCTCTTACCAGTTCACAAGGCAGGAGATATATTAAGTCCACATTGACTTGACATTCGGGGCTCTGAGAAGGTATTACTGAGGCTCCCACTTGCTACTCAGGCAAAAGGAGCTCAGAGCTGTTAAGTTACTGGCTTAAAAGATCACAGCTTTAAAGAAGCAGTCGCATCCTTGAATCCATGTTTTATGACCAAAATCCATGTTCTTTAACCATCCCCCAATGTGTTGTAATGAGATATGGAATAATGTGTGCATGTGAAATATTAATTAAAGAAGCAAAATTATCATGTAATATGTAGACAAATTGCAGTAAGTAAATATAGATGACTGGGCATTGATAAAAGTAAAAAGTAAAATGAAAAGAGAATTCAATAGTTATTTGCTCTTCATTCCTGTAAAATTTACATGTGTTCATCTTAAATATTTGTGTAGAAAGTTTCACCCAATGGACTTGAGTTACAGAATGCCCCTGCTATTGCTGATTAGTTTTGCTGGGTTTTCTTGTGTTTCCTTTTTCTCATATTTCATTGGAATGAGAAATAGGAATTTGTCATTTGAAAAATCTCCCTGTTATTAGGGAACTTGAATCATCCAAACTCTTTGCACTTTCACACTGGTAAATTTTCTTTCCAAGAAAGAAAACAGTTAAATGTGCATCTCATCATGGAGCATCTTCACTCATGAGAGCTGTCTATTTTCACATTGGAGGAAATTATTTATAAGGCTGAGGACTTTTCCCCTCTTTCTTGAGTAATCTATTTCTGTGTAACAAATCATGACTAACAAATCATGATTAAACCTATTTGTTAGTTCACGCTTCTGTAGACTAGCAGTTGGCTTTATTGGTCCCTCTGCTCAGGGTCTTACAAGTCTGCAGTCAGGGTATCAGCTGCACTATGGTTCTCACTTGGAGATCAGGGTTGTCTTCCAAGCTCATTAACTTAATGGTGGAATCCAGTTCCTTGCAATTGTAGAACTGAGGTCTTTGCTTTGAGGCTAGCTGTTGCCTGGTGACCCTTTTTAGCTCCTAGAGGCTACTCACAGTTCCTGGCCAGCAAGGGGAGGCTTGAAAGAGTCCATCATGTTTACCTTACTTAACATTACTTAACATAATACAAGCTTGGAAATTTTTTAGGAGTTTCACGAATATTTAATCCTCACAAAACACTAGGAGGTAAGCACTATTGTTCTTGCTATTTTATGGATGAGAAAAACTGAAGCACAAATGTCATTTCCCACAATCACATTGCCGGCAAGTTGATACCTAGGTGCTGACGCCCAAGTCCATGTCCTTAACCCCTGCCTGGTGTGGACTAGACTTTCCTCCTGGGCAGTGTGTCCTTCCAGCTTTGGGCACTGAAGGGGTTGGCATTATTTCCAACAGCCTGAGGGGCTTGGTGGGGTAGGCACAGTTTCTTTGGCAAATAGACATCTCCCCTGTTTCAGTTCATTATTTCACCTGGACACACCATCGTATAACTATGTCCTCCTGCTTGAACCTTCACTCTCTCATTCCTTTGAGAGAAGGAATCATCATTCCAACATTATCATCATTCAGTTTGGATAGTATTTGAGTGTATTTTAATTCTCCTCTAACTTTTCCTATCATTTAATTTTTTCTTAAGTTATTTCTGTGGGGGGATGTGTTATTTGGAATGATAAAGGTTAAGTCTGAATGGTGAACTTATTGTTAATATATAGAGCATCAGAAATATTGAAAGAATTAATGTCACAAAATTGAATGGTTTACTCAAATCCTAATGATACTAGGTTTTATTGCTCTTAGATGATTTTTAGTTAGGTTTATAATGATCGTACTGATATCTTAGGGTTGCTTAAATTCATATTTATTGTTATTGATATTTACAGTATGTGCTTGCAGGGGTGATATTTTTACTTTTCAAATTTATTTCTTTGTGTACTTATTTAAATAGCATTATGGGACTTTAAACTCTAAAGATCAATCTGCATTGTAGACTATACTTTCTCCCAATACAGGTTATGTTATCTGTAAAACAAAGTTTTAACTTTGGATTTCAGGAAAGTTAAAACTGGAAAGATTATGTTATATGGAAAGACACTGTTATATGTTTTCCATTTATATTTTATATATATATATATATATATACACACACACACACACACACACACATATATTTTAACTTAATGAAAGTGTTTTCTTGTATCAGTTCAGCACATTAGGCTTCCTCCTCACATGTGTGAAAATGACACATCACATCACCCTTGACTGAGGGAGCAGGAAAGGGGACGGAGAACAGGTGGGAATGTTGAAAAGGGAGTATTTGAAAACCAACCCCCTACACACCAAGTTCAAATATGCTCGGAAAAACTCCTCCTTTCCTCTGAGTGTTTAAACCTGGGCTTTGAATTTACTTTACAAACAATGGATTCCAGGCTCCTGAGCATCCTGGCCGAAAGTGCTGAGGAGTCAGAAGAAAGCACCCAGCTGGGGTATTTTCAAGTAAAGTGCTTGATGTCAGGACTGAATGGGGTGTTCCCCCCACCTCTGACTTCAGAGGAGAAGGAGAATCTCCCACAGTGGGGCTGTGGGGCTACACTGAGCTGGGAGATTCAACTGGCTTCCTCCCAGGGAAGGGGAGAAGCAGACATATGGCTAAAATCAGGCTCAGGTTGATGGGGAACTTTTTCATGAACAAGGTCAGGGTGATTATGGGGTCGGTCACTCTAGCTGTGACAGACATTTACACAGGTGCCAGACAGCCAGCACTTCTGGGCTCCTTTGTCAGCTCTCAGCCAGCATTTCCTGGCCACATCAACAGATGGTTCTCTGAAGCTGGCTGAAGAAGAAAGACCTCCTGATAATGAGTTCAGGGCTCTCACAAGTGCACTCTTTCTCTCTCTCTGTCTCTTTCTCTCTCCCCCACCCACCTCCTTGGCATGAAAGGTGGAAGCATTTTTGTCTTGCCTTCCTGAGCAGTTGAAGAGGGGAACATACTGGCCCCCTCTCCCCACCCCCAGGTCCCACATGTGATTGTGCACACACCTGTCTGTTAACTGCAGGTGGAGGGTCTGAAATCTCAGGGCTAGTATCTTCTGATGAATGTACCTTCTGTTTCTGCAGACTGATGTTGGGGCAGGGGCAGTCCTCTCAGCACAGAAATCAGTCTAACTTCCCCATGTAGGACTATGCACTCTGAGCACCAGTCTCTAAGGCTTTCAGAAACCAGATGTGGATTTACAGGAGAAATAACCATCTTATGGAAGGTCCATAGCCATCCCAGGGTGGTGGGTGGATCCAAGGGCAGGCCCTCTTTGAACGACAGAGTCTCAGCCCTTAGATCAGTGGTCTGTAAGGAAGTTGAACGCTATGGTCAATGTCTGTGGGATTTTCCTTGAGAGCCTATACTGCTTTGGGGGAGGGTCTCATTCTCAGAGAGCATGTTCTTGTTTAAGTTTTCCCTCTGTAGATAACAATATGCCAAAAACCTAGCTTTGTGGCAATGCCACAAACTTTCTGAGTACTATTTAAGATATACAACAGCATAGACCTTGGCCTTGCTTCTTCTTACATGTAAAGGAGCCAAATTTCTTATCTTCTGCTGATTTAAAAAGTCCTCTAAAAGCCATTGCATTTACGGAAACACACAGCACTTGTCTCCATGTCACCGTCACCAGAACTCAGCTTTCATTTTAGATCCCTTTCTCCATCGTTAATTATTTCCTCTTCATTCTGATTTAAAACATTCTTCACCACCAGTTGATAATTGATAATGAATCTGAGAGAACATAATGGATCCACATAAAGGATGAGGCTATTTAATGTTTTCCAGATGCAGGCTGCTGTCAGGAGAACCGAGCCATCTGAGAGCAAAGTGGGGGGCAGGGGGGCGGCTTGAGCCCTGGTTTTCACGTGACCAGGACTCTAGGTTCCTGCTCTGATTTCCAGAATCCATATTTAAACTACAGGATAGGGTTGAAATGAATGAAATGATTAGGAGTGTTTGTGAAGTTCCACCATGTCAAGTTTTATTCAAGTCGCCTACTTAAAGAATAATACTGTGCAGTACTTCTATTGCACTGTTGAAAGTTTCATTTTGATTAAAAGTATAGTCACAAAATTGACAGATAAGAGTGTTTACATATGTGAAGAATAGAAGGAAATAGTGCACTTGATAACTACATGTTATAAATATCACAAAACAAATTCGATCATCTTTAGCTTCCAAGTTATTTTTCTTTAATAAATGATAAATCATCTTATAATAAGAATTTGTTTCTTAGCTAGAAGATGACATGGAATGACCACTAATTCCAGGTATAAGCAGTCTTTGTTTAACGGATTCTAATTCTAATTGCAACTCTGATGCAATATTATAGAGTTTAATTTTACTTCAAGTCTTAACAATGTCAATTTGAATGTTGGTAGTCCCTACAAATAAAATTGTATTTTAAGGTACTTTTGAAGCCTGACATGTTTTTGAACTGCTTTTCCTAATTATCACATTTGTGAGCAGGAAGAGCAGATTCTGGTAACTGTGTACAGTTTTAGAACTGGAGTTAAAACAGCATTTTTGTTTCTCTAATTTGCCACTAGAATTAGAGATGAAATAAAGTACAGAAACTTGCAACTTTCACAATATTTGCCTCCCTGGACTACTATCTCCTCTCCAGCTCCTGCCGTTTGCCTTCAGCATCTCTCCTCACTGGACGTCTAATCCTCTTAGGGCTCCATTCTCTCCAGTTGCACTGAACCTCCAGGAACGGAGGAAGAAATTGGCTGTGATCAAATCGATGAGCAAGAAACCAGAGTGGGCTTCTTATTCTGCTCACGATTTCTGTGCTCAGCACAAAGGCCTGGAGAGATACTGGTGGGCTTTTAGATACCAAGCTGGGGGCAGAGGTGTTTGGGCTGTGCCCTCCCACCCCCTGCATGGGCGAGCCAGGCTAACCAGCAGTTGCTGAGCACAGAGCCAACACATTAGTATGGAAGCTCATCGAAAATCTAAAATAAGGTGATAGTCTTTAAAATGCCTTATCCAAAACTTTTATTTGGTGCAGTGGGCTTTAGGAATAAGGATGTCTCTGAGTAGTCCTTTTATTTTATTTTGCTTCTAATAAATCAAAATGCTTTTGAGTTACTTGGGTGAATGGCACTCTGAGAGTTTCAAGGATATGTAGCATTATTATAATTTTCATGGGTGGGGTGCAACCAACTCCTTCAAAGCCTTAGGAAAGGAAACTCATGCAATAAATTAGTCACAGACTCATTTAAGTGCCCAACCTCAGCCCAGCTATTCACACGACTCCCTGCGTCACGTGTTTCAGCTGCTCTTTTCTCTGCCCTCCATGTAATCCTTGAAAAAATAGAGGCCTTTTTGTGTGCAGGGGATGGAGTGGGGGTGGGGATTGACTGTGAAAATCCCCCTGCATGGATGCAAAGTGGGACCAGGTTGCCAGGGAGTTTTTCAGCCTTCGCGGAAATTAAGGAACTCTTGGAAGGAGCTTATTCTTCATTTATGGTGGGACAATGGATTTGTGTGGCAAAGGATTACTCAGCCAGTCACAAAAGCATCAGGACCTTTCAATCTGAAAATCAAAATTATGCACCCAGTGACCCTGCCACTGGAGGAAGGGCGTAATGCTAAAATGAGGAACATTTTTTTCTCATGATAGCAAAGCTTTCTCAGTATGGAAATATCACTGTTAAGCTTCTGACGTTTCACCAACCTTTTCAGAATGCAAGCTAGGTAACATAATTACATTCCCTCAGGTTTCTGCAAGGGTTAGATCTCATTGAAAGGAACAGTGGGTGTTGCCCTTCTATATGCCCAAGGTGTGTGAGACCAGAGAAGGGGTGCGGGGGGTGAAGTCATTTTAGAGGTAGAAGGGATGCTGGGGTCTCCAGGTAAGGCCTGAGACCATCCATTCTCTTTGAAAACCTTGGTTCTTTTGAAGAATGTGTGAGGGATTCATTTTATTCACTAGTTCACTTCTGGTCAACTTAGCTTCTTTCAACTCAAAGTGCTTATCTGCTAGGGAAGTCAACATATCAAAGCACAACTTAGGAGAAATATATATTCTCCAGAAAGTATCCAGCCATGTAATGTGAAAAATAGAGACATTTATTGAAGATACAAGATACAAGAAACATTTTACATAGGGCAATGATGCCTCAATGCCCTTTAAAGTAGACACCTTGGGACCTCATACAGTTGTCTTAATCACTGTCAGCTGCCCCATCATATTTTCCTGAATCTCATCAATGGTCTGAAATCTCTTCCCTTTCAAAGGTGATTCTAGCTTTTGGAAAAGCCAGAAGTTGCAGGGTGCCACATCTGGGCTGTAGGTGGGCTGAGTCAACTGGGTGATTTGATGTTTCATCAAAAACCTCTGCATGAGACGTGATGCATGAGCAGGTGCATTGTCATGATGAAACTGCCAATCACCTGTTGCCCATAGCTGTGGTTCTCAAATCCTCTGAAGTTTCCACAGAGGAGTGTTCAAGCTTAATGCAAAATTTGGTGCAGATTCATTGTTCTACTCATTCAGTCATTTTGAATGCAATGACCACACCGTACACACGCTCACTCAATGACATCTACCAACCCCACTGACTAGTAGAGTGAAGTCATTGTTCACACATGCACATTCCAGTCCACTGTCCTTGGCTGCCAGGTTACATCTGTGTCCTGTAAACCATTCTAGTTACATTAACAATGGCTGGACTTTTTCCAGACACACCCCATTTTATATCTGTGAGATGGATTCCAAAGCCAAGAGCAAGTTTTACTAACTCTTTGGCTAGATTTAGTTCTTTCTACTCCCTTTTGTGTTTATGGATAAGAGTGTATTTTCGTATGTTAGGAAGATATTAAATCTTACCAATGACATTTGCTCTGGAGAGTCATTCAGAGAGCCTTGAACCTCTCTGGAGCTAACCCTGTTTTAACATATGCATCAGGATACAAGGGTACACCTCTCTGTATTTTGTCAACTTTGAATTCTCCAAGACCACCTCATGATGTTTGAGAAGTACCACCAAGCAGGCAGAAAGAAACTCACGTGCCTGATCATAGGTGTTTAGAGTTCGTTTTAAAGGCTGTGGAGTGTCTGCTTTATGAATAGTGTCTACTGAAAAGACCAAGGCTGACTTAAACATGACCCCTGAAACCCAGAGAAACATGGCAACTCAGTCTATGTGTGCAGTCTACAATAATGCCTTTTGGGGAGCAGATTTTTCTTTTCATCTAAGATGGGCTCTGAACTCCTGGCCCTAGGAGTTGTTGTAGATGCAATTTTGAAACTCATTAGCCCGTTAGTTTTGCCATCCTTATCCTCTGGAACACCAACAGCAAGCTGACCATCGTCAGAAACAGCAGGAAGCGAGGAACTTTGCCTTCTGTTGGGACTGTGTCTGCCTGTGGCACTGAGAGCCTCTGATTGCCACACCTGCAGGGACCTGAGGCAGCTCCATGCTAGCACACCGATGGCACTGCTGGTTTGCGAGATGACACCTGAATTAGAGTGATGTCCCAGCCCACTGTTACGTGGAATCTAATGACATTCTGGGAGGACGAGCAGGATAGATGTGGCTGATGCCACTTTTCATGAGAGGAACTAAAAACTCAGATGTTTTAAGTGATTTTCGACAGGACATCAGGTCTCCACAGTTTTGCTGGAATGGGAATCCAGGATTCTTCCTTCAGTTCTATTGGTCTTGTCATTACAATTGTGAATTAATGAATTGTTGGGTACTCGTGTCTCAAATCACAGAATGTTATGATTAAATAATACCATTTTGTCTTAACAAATGGGTAATTTTTGTTCAAATTAAAGGCAAAACAGAGAGCTGTTTCGGCCTAAAAGGAGTGTTTATCATGAAGACAAATGCTATGTCCCCTCCCCTTCAAACCCCTGTTTTCGCTCACCTCCCTCCCCCCAGCTCCTCACCAGTGTGGAGACCTCCAATTGGTCAGGACACTGTTCCCCAGTGCGCTCAGATGGAGGCTCAGTGCAGCACATCAGGTAGTGATTTACAGTGTTTGAATTTCGCTTCTAAAATAGGAAATTTACTTAAGTATTTGAATATGTATTTGTTTAGTTTTTACTAGATGATACATTAATATCTTTATAAATCAGAAAATATAAAAAAATATTATCTTCCTCCCAGCACATTTCCCATCTACCCAGTTTTCTCCTTTACCAAATTATAAACAAGCAACAAGTAACCATAATTTTTGACTTCAGGTAAATCTTCTCAGAGGTTTTCTTCATGTTTGTATCAGCAAACACAAATATATATTCCCTCCTTTTGGAAATTCTAACCTATGCTGTCTGTACCTAACATAACAACATATCATGTAGATATTTCCGTTTCAGTGCATACGCAGCTTCCTTATGCTTTTTGCAGTTTCATTATATTGCCTTGTATGTATGCACTGTAATATATTTCAGGTAATTGGTGAATGCGCCAATACCCTGCTAATGGACAGCTGGGTCATTTACTCTCTTTTGCAGTTATAATGTATTACACACCTTTGTACATATATTATTTTCCCCATGTACCTATATATGTAGGATACATTTTTTGGAAGTGGAATTTCTGGGTCGAAGTATGAAGTATTTATAATTTACTACATATTTCAAAATAGTGATCCCTAGTTGCTCTACATATTTACACACCTGCCAATTCTATGGGGAAAATGTCCTTTTCCATACAGTGTAAAGATAGTTGTTTCATCAAACTTAAAGTTTTTTTTTTATCAAACTATTAGATTAGAAATTGTATCTTAGTTTTATTTAGAGTTTCCTTTACTGTGAGTGAAATTGAACATTTCTTCTTATGTTTAAGGGGCAGTTTTTTTCTTTCCTTGTTTGCATCATCTCCACTTTTTAACTCATTAATGGATAATTGATTAATAATATACTACCAAGGAGACCTAGGATGTTTTGGGGTCATACCCAAATTGTTTCAAGTTTGACATTCAGGGTACATGCATCCCTCGTGTTATCAACAGGACTTAGTAGTGTGGGTCACAGGTGAGCATGAATCTCGTCAATCGAAGCAGGGAAGACCATTCTCAGCTGAAAGAGAAGCAGAGCAAAGATGCAGTTTGGAAATACACTGTGTCTGTATGACAAGGCCACAGGTCCTACAACTTCACTGAAACCTTCCTATCGTCATGGATATTCACGTCATGTCACTAAGAAATGGAATTAGTGTTATTTAATATATTTAAAACCTAAACGTAAATTGTTTTTGAATTGGCAATTGCTTTGAGCGATTTCTTTATTATCTGCTCTTTATTAGCATGAGTAGCCCAAATGAGAAATGTACATTTATGTCTTACTATGTTCAGGATATAAGTGAGGGGAGGAGGTCATGTAATCTTTTCTGAAGCCTACATATTAGTACATTATACATCTGACAGAGAGGGAAGAAACCTCCGGTCCCTGTTTCAGAGCATACAAGCAAAATTATTTTGTGAGCTTAACTTTCTCATGTAAAATATATTTACATGTGACATTTAAATCTGTTAGTGAAAATGAATGGGTTTTTATTTATTGAGTCTAGGATAATAGTAGTTGATTTTATTAAACCATATCATGAAAACAAATGCACAAGCAGAAACACATAAGACAATTTGGGTGATTCGTGTTTACACATGGACATTCTGATGTGCGTGAACAGGTGTGTGTGTGTGTGTGTGTGTGTGTGTGTGTGACTGTGTGCAGGAGTGAGAGTGTGTCTCTGTCTGTATCTGTGTATCTGAAGAACCACATAGCAGAAGCTGACTGATCAGTTGCTCTTCCATCTCAGAGTCGTAACTTCACTCAACATTCTTCATTACCTTCTCTTGCCCTAAGCAGACAGATGGTGTCCACACTGATGTTTTGCCAGAGATAATTACTTCAATTCTCAGCAATTCTAAGAGCTCCAAGAAACCCTGGCTGATGGTGAAGACTCTCTGAGTGGATGAGTCTGTGAGAAGTTGGCCTTCAGTATCAAAATAATGAATAGGCTTTAGTGTGAGTCTAAAAAAATCAGTCAACCAAGAAAATTTGGCTAGATGTGAGAAGCAGTTTTCAGTGAGTTCTCATTTACATATGGTTTTCTAAATGTGTTTTCTTAGGAACACAGAAATACCAATGGCTTATTAAAAACTATTCTCTTGTTAACTTTAGGTTCTCTGTACTGACCAAATACCAGTTCCCTGTACTTTAGAGCTTTCTTCAAGGCCATAATCTCAAATTATCTGATGAAAATGAAATTGGAGACCTAGCTATTCCATCACTGTGTACTTTTGTAACTCTCAGTAATTGCAAAGTAGTAACCGACACATATATTAGTTTAATGTCACTTGGTTCTCATAAACCCTACGAACTATCAATAATGCTGATTCTCAGATGAGAAAATAATATTGGAATGGTTATTGAATTTCTCAAGTTTCCATAGCAGCTAGGATCTTTTGTCTGAGTCACACAGTTTTACTGTAACATGTGTTATACCTTGGTCTGAATTTTTAAACTAGGTAAGACTCTGACTCTACATTTTTCTTGCATATGTTTTATTTCTAGTGAGCACAGCACTCTTTGTACCACACAGTTATATCAATGCCCAGAGCCATAAAAGGGCAAATTATGCCCATTTCTAGGTGAGAATCTGAATGGCCGCCCTCCAATTCCACACATCACTGGGATCATCTCCCCATTGAACCTGGCACCCCACTCCTTTCCCCAGCAGTGCATAAGTGACTGCTTGCTTTAAGTTTAAAGGTCTTCCTTCCTTATTTATCTTTTTAAGTGGAAACATATACAACACCCAAATATCACTATAAAAAACAAAAAAGTTAACATTTAGTCCTTTTTGTTCTAAATGTTATTAAATGAAACATGTAGAAGATGATAAAGTTGCATCCATATTCTTTTTTACAGTTGTTTAAATATTATAACTGTGTTTCTTTTTTTTTTCTCTTTAAATTTTAATTATAGTTTGTTGGTTATGCTATTACAGTTGTCCTGATTTTCCCCCCGTGCTCCTCCTCCACCCAGTGCTTCCTGCTTCCTCAGGCAATCCCTCCCCACCATTGTTCATGTCCATGGGTCATGTGTGAAAGTCCTTTGGCTACTCCATTTCCTGTGCTGTACTTTACATCGCCATGGCTATTTGTAACTACCTATTTGTACTTCTTAATCCCCTCACCTCTTCACCTATTCTCTCCCTACCCTTTCCCATCTGGCAACCTTTTGGTAACTAACTCTTTTTCTCTTGCTTTTAACAGTCTTTCTTTATCTTTAACCTTTGGTCTTTTAATTATGATATGTCTTGGAGTGAGCCTCTTTGCATCCATAATAAGTGGGACTCTCTGAGCTTCCTGGACTTGCATGTCTATTTCCTTCACCAAATTAGGAATGTTTTCTTTCACTATTTTTTTCAGATAGATTTCCAATTCCTTGCTTTTTATCTTCTCCTTCTGACACCCCTATGAGGTAAATGTTGGACCTCTTAAAGTAGTCCCAGAGGTTGTTTACAGTATCCTCACTTTTTTTGGATTCTTTCTTCTTCTTGTTGTTCTGCATGGTTGTTTTTTGCTTCCGTGTGTTCCAAATCTTTGATTTGATTCTCAGCTTCATCCATTCTGCTGTGGTTTCCCTGTATATTGTTCTTTATTTCAATTAGTGTATCCTTCATTTCTGACTGGATCTTTTTCATGCTGTTGAGGTCCTCACCAAGTTCCTTGAGCATCCTTATAAATAGTGTTTTGAACTCTGAATCTAATAGATTGCTTATCTCCATTTTGTTTAGCTCTTTTTCTGGAGTTTTGATCTGTTCTTTCCTTTAGACCATGTTTCTTTGTCTCCTTATTTTGGTAGGCTCCCTGTGTTTGTTTCTATGTACTAGGTAGAGCTGCTTTGACTCCATATCTTGGTAGTGTGGCCTAATGTAATAGATGCCCTGTAGGGACCGGTGGTACAGCCTTCCCTATCACCCAAGCTTGGTATTCGAGGTACACCCTTTGTGTGGGCTGGGTATACTGTCCTCTTGTATTTGAGCCTTGGTTGCTTTTGACAGATCAATAGGAGGGATTTACCCAGGCCAGTCAGCTGCAAGGACTGGCTGTGACCATTGACCACCAACCTCTGCTCTCTGTGGAGGATCAGTTATTTGGGGGCAGGGTGGTGGTGCTTTGATGTGGTCCATAGCTGTTTACTAGGTGTATTGGCCCTGGGGTTTTCCAGGTGGTGCATGCCAATATCAGCCTCAGTCTGTGTTTTGCCCAGGATACCCTGCCTGGGCTAAAAAGCATTCTGAGAAGCCTGCTACTTGGACTGGGCTTGGAGATTGTCAGAGGAAGCCAAGCTGTGACTCTAATCTGGTTGGTACTAGGGCTCATTGAAACCAGCTGTTGCTAGTTTGATAGGTTTTAGGAGCCAAGACCAGTCATTCTTGTGGAAAAACAGCTTGGGTGGGCCTATAAGTTGGGTGGGGTAGAACCTCTCTAGATCTCCAAGGTGGGTCACACAGTGTTAGCTAAGTTGATGGAGTCTCAGATATGGCACCAGCCTAGTGGCTTTGTAGGGGTAGGGCTCAGCAAAGGGACAATGGCCTCTACTTGGCCAAATGCCAGGCACTTCAGTCTCTCCCTGTATACCACTGGTGCCCTTCAAATTGCCACCCCAGTGCTGGAGCTCCGAGGGAGCGATTCTGAGTAGGTAAGTCCATGTGTGGGTTCCCCAAGAGAAACTGTTTAGGGCTCCAGTAGCCTCCTCCACTGAGTCAATCCCCTCTGGTTTTTGCAGCCAGAAGTTGTGAGGACTTATCTTCCTGGCACTGGAACCCTGGGCTGGGGGGCCTGTTGTGGGTCTGTGACTCATCACTCCTGAGATATCCCTCCCAAATTTTTATCCTCATGGGCCAGCCCGTTCCACATCTGCACCCATCCTACCAGTCACGACGGATGTGATTTCTTCAATTCTGGACTTGTCAGACTTCCATTCAATTCAATTTCATAATTGTCAGACTTCCATTCAACTCGATTTCTGACATTCCTGAGTGATGGTTGTTCTATATTTTAGTTGTAACTTTGATGTGGTTGTGTGAAGAGGCCAGCCATGTCTGCCTCCATCACCATCTTGACTGGAAGCTCTTGCATCCAGCTTTGACACCCACTCACTCAACTCCTCTTCAGAGACACACTGTCACAAACTTATTGTGTTCCTCAGTTTAAATTTTTTATATTCAAATTACATCTACATTCATAAACAATATATAGTATTGCTCTGTTTTTAAATTATATATAAATGGTATCATCCTAGTAAACTTAATTTTTTAAACTCAGCATCTTATTTTTAAAATCTATTTATTTTCATTCACATAATCAGCATGCAATTCAAGCATTAAAATTCAATCTCTCTTTAACATGAGTGTTAAGTTATAGTTAATGTGATTACTGGATATATTTGCACTTATTTCAATTGTATATATATTTTCCACTTACTATGCTTTTTTGAAACATGTTCTATAGGCTTTTGATAAATATCAGGTATGAATCGATTGTAAAATAGACCCAGTATCAGAGATTGCTCTCTTAGCTGGACTAATTGTCATGTAAAATGAGACTTCTCATTCCCTCCTTCTAAGTTTAGATGGGAAAGAAAAGCAATTATACAATCACACTGAGAATCTCTGGCTTATGAGATTGCAAATACTCTTGAAACTCATCCCTCAGATAGCGAATAGAGACATTATGATAAAGTTGTCTCACTCTCAATTCATATGCATCCTATTACTTGGATGAGTTCTCAACTAGTCACTTTTACATTCTATCACTGGCAAGATTTAGCAGTAAATATGATACTCTAAGGTCATTAAATGTCTAAACAAATCACCAAATAGAAAGCAATCTGTTACATCTTTGTTTGCTATGCTTCAGAACATTCTGCTGAAACCAGCTATGGTAAACCCTACAGGAAAAAGTTCCTAAAATCAAGTAAAGAAATTATTGTGTGGAATTATTTGATAGAATAATATCTCCTGAATATCTGGGACTTGAAAGAATGAGAAATGCACAAACTTGAAATACCACTTATGTTCACTTTTGGAGGCTATCCCAAGAACTATTGGTGAACTATTGGTGAACTGTTGTTATTTTCTAATGTAAACATTTAGTGCTATAAACTTCCCTCTCAGAACTACTTTAGCTGTGTGCCACAAATTTTGTGTTTTTTTTAATTTAATTCAATGTATTTTAGAAAATTTTTTTTCTTGAGAGTTTTTGACCATGGATTGTTTAGAAACATGTTATTTAGTTTCCAAGTGTTTGAAGATTTTCCTGTTATTTTTCTGTTATTTATTTGTACTGATCTTATTGTGATCAGAGAACACACACTATTATTTCAGTTCTTTAATTTTTATGAGGTTTACTTTATGGCCCAGGATATGCTAAATGTTTTGTGAGTGGCTGAAAATGTATTTTGAAATGGCGAAGCATTCTACAAATGTTGATTACAACCTGTTGGTTAATGGTATTGCTGAGCTGGTCTATTTTCTATCTGATTTTCTGTCTACATGTCCTATCAGTTGTTGAGAGAGAGGTTTTGAAGCCTCCAGCTATAATTGTGGATTTGCCTGCTTCTCCTTTCATTTCTATAAGTTTTTGTTTCACATAATTTGTTGCTTTGTTATTTGGTGCATAAACATTTAGGATTGCTATGTCTGGGTGAACTGACCTTTCCATCATTACAAATAATGTTCTAATCTCAACCTTGTAATTTTCTTTGCTCTGAAGTATACTTTATTTGATTTATAAGAAGAACTTCTGCTTTATTTTGATTAAAGGTTGCTTGGTATATCTTTTTCCATATCTTTTATTTTCAACCTACCTGTATTATATTTGAATAGAATTCCTTTTAGACAACATATTGTTGGGACTTAGTTTTTTAAATTTACTTTGCCAATCTCTGTCTTTTAATTGGTATACTTAAACCATTTGCATTTAATGTAATTATTGATATGTTAATGTTTGTTTGCCATTTTATTTTTTGTTTTCTCTTTGTTCCTTCTAGGTGTTTTTTATTTTTCCTTTTCTTGTCTGCTATGTGTTACTTAAACATTTTTTAGAATTCTATATTGATTTAGCTATAGTGCCTTTGAGTGTATTTTTTGTATAGAGTTTTAATGGTTTCTCTAAGTATGATATTATACATATGTAACTTATCACAGTCTATTGATGTTGACATTTTATCAATAAGAGTGAATTGTAGAAACTTTACTTTCTCTAAGTTTTTTTACCCTCCTAAATTTATAGTAGAATTATTTAAATATTTCCTCTATACGCATTGAGAATCACATCAGAAAATGTTATTAACATCTGCTTAAATAAAAAACATTATTTAGAAAATTCAAGAGGAGAAGGAAAAGTCTATTTACCTGTATTTTAGCTTTTTCTATGTTCTTTCATCCTTCATAATTTTCCCAAGGCTCCACTTTAAACATTTCTTTCAGTTTCAAGAATTCCCATTAGCCATTCTTTTAGAGCAGGTCTACTAGTGACAAATTTATTAGTTTTTCTTCATCTGAGACTGTGTTGGTTTCCCCTTCATTCTTGAAAGGCATATTTTCTGGGTTCGTTACTGTTGGTATTTAGCTAGAAAAGAGGAGCAAAGGAAACTAGACATTGAGATTAATAAACTAGGAAGTAGGAGCCTTTTGCTTCACCAGGAAGCCACAGCTCTTCAGATTCCAGGGGACCACAGCATTATGCTTTGCTAAGGAGATTAACACTCTCCCTTCCCCCTCTGGTACCAGATTATTGGGGGACTAGATAGAGGAAGGTGCTGGACCAAAGAGGCATATCAGTCTAACTAGAGGGACCCATCCAAAGTCCATGATAGTTTGGGAAGTTGATTGGTTCTTCTGAAAAAGCATGTGGTCCATCCCAAGCCCAAGCTAATATAATCTCAGGGGAACAAAGAAGCACTCTCTCTCTTGCTTGTGACCCACACTTACATGGTACACACACCTATTCTCTCCATGATCACATGGCCTTAGCAACCATGTTGCTATGGCCTCCAGGAGGGTGCCTGAATATCAAAGCAGAGGAATGGACTATAGCTGGAAACACACACTAGGCTAGCCAGATGCTGGACTGGACTGGACTTTAATATGGAGCATAAACTGGGCGGTGGCCTCCATCCTGACCCCACTGAAAATAAGATTGGATTTTTTCCAGTGCGAGATGGACAGAGATGGGACATTGGGGAGTCAGGATGGGAACTTTTTTAATTGTACATCACCAGTAAACTGTACCACAGAGCACCACCATCTCACATGGGTCTCAGGAAATCATTTTCCCTTACACACTGCAAGAATCCTGCTTCCACTGATAACAGGTTAACGGTTACTTTCTTTTGGCGTTTGAAAACTCTTGTAACACTTCCTTCTGATTTCTACAGTTTAGGATAAGAAATTCATTGGTATTCAAATTGTTTCCCTTTTAGGTAAGATGTTATTTATCTCTTGCTGCCTTTAAGATATTTTCTTTATTTTTAGTTTTCAAAAGTTTGATTACATTGTGTCTTGTGGCATAAATTTCTTTGGGTTTTTGTTTGGAGCTCACTCAACTTCTTGAATCTTTAGATTTATGCCTTTTGCCAAATTTGCGAAATTTTAGTCATTACTGCTTTGAATGCTTCTTAAGCCCCTTTTCCTTTCTTCTCTTCTTATGAGACTTTTATGGCACAAGTATTAGATTATTTGTTGTTATAGTACCACAGCTCCTGAAGCTCTGTTCATTTTGTTTTTCAAAACAAAAGGTTTTTTTTCTATCGTTAGAATTCGGTAATTTTTACTGTTCCATCTTCAAGCTCACTGATTCTTTTGTCCTCTCTATTATTCTATTGAATTCATCCATAGTTTTTAATTTCAGTTATTAAATATATAAGTTCTAAAATTTTCATTGTTTCTTCTTTTTGTATTTCTTCCATTTCTTTGTTAAGACTTGGTATTTTTTATTTGTTTCAAAGATGTTCGTAGTTGCCTGTCGAAGCATTTTTGTGATGGCTGCTCTAAAATCCCTCTGATAATTTCAACATCTGTGTCACCTCCATGTTGACCTCTGTTAATTGTTTTTCGCATTCTATTTCAGATTTTTTTGGTTCATGGTATGATAAATGATTTTCAGTTATATCCTGGACATTTTGTGTATTATGTTATAAGATTTTTGAATCTTATTTAAATCTTCTTTTATAGAAAATATATGTGGTTATAATGTCATTGTTGTTTCTTGGTTTATTTCTACATATATAGTTAATATTTTTGCTTTATATGTTCAATTATCTTCCAAAGGTTTTAACAGTAAGAAATATGTCTATTAAAATTAACATCATTTTTATTATGCCCATAACCTCTATTTTCTTTGTGTACATCCAATTTTCCATCTGCTATCCTATTCTTTCTGAAAAACTTTCTTCAGTATTTGTTGGCAGTTAATTTTTCAAGTTTTATTTATCTAAAAGTCTTTGTTTTGCCTTAATGTCTGTAAGATATTTTCACTGAATATAAAATGCTAGGTTGGTTGATTTTTCTTTTAATACTTTAAAATATCTCATAATTATTTTTTAGTCTTCACCACTTTCTGATGAGAAATTGACAATAATTGTTGTTTTTTTCCTTCTGTGTAAGTTTTCTTCATTCTCTAGCTGCATTCAATATTTTATCTTTCATCTTTAGTTTTCTGCAGTTTGATTATGATGTACCTGTATATGCTTTTCTTTTTATTTATCCTGCTTCAGTTTTCCTGAGCTTCTTAAATCTTTAGTTTGTTGACTCTCATGAATTATCAGTCATTGTTTCTTCAATTTTTTTTCTGTCCATTCTGTTTCTGTGTCTATTTCAGTATGTATTTAATATTGTCCTACAACTCTTACATACTTTAATATATTATTTTTTCTCGTTGTTCTTTGGGTTTCATGTAGTATAACTCTACTTACCAATCTGTTTTCACTGATTCTTTTTATTCTGGTGTGTTCAGCTTTCTAATGAGCACATTGAAGAAATTCTTCAACTCTGTTATCATGTTTTTTATTGCTAGTTTCTTTTTTTTTAACACTTTTATAGTTTATATCTGTCAAAATTCCCTATTGGTTTATGCATGTCGTCCATCTGTTTTACTAGATTCTTTAACATTTAAATCTCTGTTAATTCCAACATCTGGATCATTACCAAGTCAAATTCTCTTGACTGCTTATAATTGTTACAGCTTAATCTGGTACTGTAGGTGCTGGCCATCATTATCAAGAAGATAGAAAAAATGGCATGATGTTTGAATGGGAAGAGATAAACCTATCATTATTTTCAGACCCTATGATCCTTAAAAATTCAACAAAACCCAACAGGAAGAATAAGAGTTCAGCAAGTTCAAATTTCAAAAGTCAATAGTACTTTTCAAGCTGATCAATAATCAACTTGAAACTATTAGAAAAAATAAGACACTATTCATAATTGTAATAGTATCTATAAAGCATCAGGAATTAACAGATCATGACTAAAAGCTGTTTAGAACAATTATATTTTAACCAGAGATATTTCAATAAAGAACAAATTGACAGTAACCAGAGGGGAGAGGGCTAATGGGGGATAATAGGGGAAGGTCCATCAAGGAACATATATAAAGGACACATAGACAAAGCCAAGGTGGTAAGTTCCAGGGTGGGAGGCAGGGATGGGTGGGGCAAGGGGCCATGTGGGGTGAAAATAGAGACAACTGTACTTCAACAGCAATAAAAATATAAAATAAAATAAAAAGATTTTTAAAAAAGAAAAATGTATATTTTAATTAAACTTTGTAAAATAGAATCTAAATCATTGGAAAATTATCATGCTTTTGAGGCAATCCAAGATAGTGGGGGTGGGGGGGTGGCAGTTACACTAACATCCTCCTAGGACCAATCTGGAATTGCAGTTGAGTTGAGGAGAAATCATCCGAATAAACAACTGAACAATAGCAGGAGAGAAACCTTATAACCATGGACAGACAGAAGAAACAGCTTCAACACAACATGACTGGCAGAGAGTGCAGAAGAGATGTGAGAGCACTGGATGGGCTCCCACAGGAGGCAGCTGAAGGGCCAGAGGGATATTTCAGAACTAGGGGGAATCCCCCTGAGAAGTGTGGGGTCTAAACCCCAAGCTGGGAAACACCAGAGCCCAAAAAGTACACAGATAACATCCAGCAGCAAAAAGTGGCAGGGTTTCCCTCTGCCAGAGACAGACAGCTAGAGATGTAAAGAGGCTTTTTAAGGGCCAACACATAAATTTTTCATATGCAGCCAATTACCTTGAGCTCAAGCAAAGGTGGGGAAAAGTGGACTAGAGATGCTTGAGGACACTGGGGACAATGGCTTTGGGAAGAGAACTGAGAGAGCAGCCACCAGGATCCTGGTGCTGAGTCATCCCCCATACTGCAGGATCCATCTTGCTCAGGCAGACCACTCCCCTCCCAGTGACAACAGCCTGAGGAGGGAGCAATAGCTCTACCCGCAAGAAGGACTGTACCTCCATCTGTGCTGCTTAAGCCTGACTGCTAAGTGCAGACTGACTAGATTAACAACTGAAAAAGTCAGCCACAAATAGTAGAGCACTGGTATATCAAACAGGCTTCCTAAGGCCAGACTGGACTACCATCTGACATCACCAGACCAGAAAGAAAAAACAGTGGAAAGTATTAGATGCTACCAAGATGAAATCCACCATGGTCTCCTCCATGATTTGTAATATATTCTTTCCTGCATAGTTTTTTTTAACATTAATTTCCTATCCTTCAAGTTCGTTCATATTAAGTCCTTAGATTTTACGCTATAGTTTATTTCAATTCACATATTTTGCCCCTTCCTTCTCTTACCCCATTTACCTTCTTTCCTCTTTTTGTTTTAAATTTTGTTTTCTCTCTTGCTACAACTTGTTTCCATTCCACACTCTTACTATTTCTCCCCTGTCCAGCCTCTCAAAATCAATTTTCTGTCAATGGTCATCTCACATTCTTTTCCCCATTCTTAAAATACGCACATTTTCTATCCACCCTTAGCAATCTTTGCTTGTTGGTTGTGTATAGGATAGTTGTTCATTTTTTCAATTTTATCTCTACATCTTCACTAATTTTGGATTTCAAATCTCAAACTTTACTGTTCCCCTCTCCTACTCAAATTTTAATTTTGCCCTGTCATAGCCTTTTTTTCTCTTTCATCCTACCCTTTTTTCTTTTTTCTTTTCATCTCAAATTTTAATTTTTCCGTCTTAGTCTGGTTTTTGTTCTTCACTCTTAGTATTCCCTATTCCTTCATCTTTTCAAAATCACTTCCCTTTCATGTAGATATCACTTAAGCTTTTGTTTCTTTCTTTTTTTCCTTTTATTCCCATCCCACCTATATTAATTTTAGCTCATTTATTGTTGATAGTGATGTGATAGATCTTTTTGCCCAATCTGGTTCCTATTTTTTATTATTTATTTACTTTTTTCATTTTTCTTTCTGTCTCTCTCACTTTATTATTTTGAATTTCTGTTTAAAACTAATACTATATACTTCCCTTCTCTTACTCCATTTTACCTTCTATATTCCCATTTTAATTTATGATGTAAATTTTACTTTTTTCTCTTTGCATTGCTCCAATTCCCTAGTCTTATTAATGCTTCTCCATCAACCCTCTCAAAATCATTTTTCTTTCAGTTAGTCATCTCATATTCTCTTCTCCTTTCTTATAATGGTCTTAACCTTTTTACACTCTTGTTAATACTGGTTCATTTGCTCTTGCTGGTAGGATTGTGGTGGGGAGGTTATTTTTGTGTATGTGGGTTTGTTTCCTGGGCTGTGTAGTTTTGTTCTGGCAGCACTTGCACAACAACATACAAGGCACTGTGGGTGGAGTGATCCTCAGTCAGCCAACTGAAGGGAAGGACCTAATTAAAACCCAATTCCATCTAGAGAGCCAACATACATGGCATAAGGACATCCCAACAGCAGCAAGTATAGGAGATCAAAGAGACTGCACCCACCATAGAAGACATAGTTCTCCCACCATAGAAGTTCATACTACACAGACAAAGAGCCAAAAGAGATCGATTTTACAAGCAAAAACAAACAGGAAGAGTAGCTCTCAAAGTGAGGAGACAAAAAAATAAACCCCAATTGAAAGGAAAGGAGGAATTCCCAGAAAGAGTGCTAAATGAAATAGAGTCAAGTAAACTATCACACATCGAGTTCAAAACAATGGTTATAAGGAAGCTTAAGGAAGCTTAATGGGCTCGGTGAGAATACAAGGAACAGCAGGGAAGCTACAAGGAACTTACTGTGAGCTATATCAGCATGAAAAAGGGCATAGAAACTATCAATAAGAAGCAGGAGGAAATGAAGAATACATTTTCTGAATTGAAGAACACAATAGAAGGAATCAAAAACAGGCTAGATGAAGCAGAGGATTAAATCAGCGAGCTGGAGGACAAGGTAGAAAAAAACTCCAGGAAGAGCAAGAAAAGGAAAAAAGATTCAAAAAAAATGAAGAAGGGTTAAGGGAATTGCAGGACAACATGAAACATAATCATATCCATATAATAGGGATACCAGAAGGAGAAGAGGAACAAAGGATAGAAAACCTGTTTGAAAAGGTGATATCACAAAACTTCCCTAATTTAATGAGAGAAAAAATAACAAGTCTAGAAAGCACAGATATTCCCGAACAACAGGAATCCAAAGAAACCCACTCCAAGGCACATCATAATTAAAATGGCAAAATTCAAAGGCAAAGAAAATCTTAAGGCAGCAGGGGAGAAACAGGAAGTAACACACAAAGGAGCTCCAATAAGGCAGCAGCTGATTTTTTCAATAGAGACAATACAAACCAAAAGGGAATAGCAAGAAATATTTCAAGTAATGAACAGCAAAGGACTGCACCCTACACTACTCTATCCAGCACGGCTCTAATTTAAATGTAAGGTGAAATAAGGAGTTTCCCAGACAAAAGGAGGCTAAGAGAATACATAACCAAACCAGCATTGCAACACATGCTAACGGGACTGCTTTAAGAAGATGAAGGAAAAAAGAGAGAGAAAATGAGTACAAAGGGGGAAAATGGCAATGAATAAGTACCTATCAATAATAATGTTAAATATAAATGGATTAAGTGATCCAATAAAAAGACATAAGGTAGCTAAATGGATAAGAAAACATGACCTGCACATGTGCTGTCTACAAGAGGCCCACCTCAGAACTGAAGACTTACACAGACTGAAAGTGAAGGATTGGAAAAAAATATTCTAAGCAAATGGACAGGAAAAAAAAGAAGCTAGGGTAGCAATACTTATACCAGAGAAAATAGACTTCAAAACAAAGGCCATAAAAAGAGACACAGAAGGACACTTCATAATACTCAAGGGAAGAATTCATCAAGAACACATAAACATTGTAAACATATGCACCCAATGTAGGAGCACCCAAATATACAAGGAAGATCTTGGAGGACTTCAAGAAAGATATAGATGCATCTCACTTATAGTAGAGAATTTTAACACCCTACTGTCAACGATGTATAGATCTTCCAAACAAAGAATGAATATGGATATTGTGGCACTGAACAACGCAGTAGATCAAAGGCACTTAATCGATACATATACAACCTTTCACCCAAAGAAACAAAATACACGTTCTTTTCACATGCACAGGGAACACTTTCAAATATAGACCACATGATAGGACACAAAACAAGCCTCAAAAAAAGTCAAGAAAATTGAAATCATATCAAGCATTTTCTCAGACCACAAGGGGTTGAAACTAGAAACCAACCTCAAGGAAAAAACTCAAAACAGTCAAATTCATGGAGACCGAATAACATGCTATTAAACAAGGTATGGTTAACAATGAGATCAAGGAAGAAATAAAAAAGTTTCTGGAAACAAATGAAAATTAACATGCAACAGCCCAAACCGTATGGGACACAGTGAAGGCAATCCTGAGAGGGAAGTTCATAGCAATACAGGCATTTACCTAAAAAGATAGAGACATTTCAAATAAACAACCTAACTCTATATCTACAAAAACAACAACAAACTCCAGAACAGAATGATGGAAATAATGAAGATCAGAGCAGAATTAAATGAAATAGAGACTAAAAGCGCAATTCAAAGGATCAATAAATCAAGAGGTGGTTCTTTGAAAAGCTAAACAAAACCAATAAGCCTTTAACCAGACTCATCAAGAAAAAGAGAGAGGGGGCCCAAATAAATAAAATCATAAATGAAAGAAGAGAAATTAAGACCAATACCAGAAAAATACAAAGGATTGTAAAAAATTACTATGAACAACTGTATGTTAAGAAATTTGAAAAGCTGGGTGAAATGGATAAATTTCTAGAAACATGTAATATTTCAAAACTGAATCAAGAAGAAGCATAAAGCCTGAACAGACAATAATAGCTAGTGAAGTCAAAGCAGTAATCAAAAACTCCCAGCACACAAAAGCCTGAACCAGATGGTTTCAAAGGAGAATTTTACAAAACATTTAAGGAACAGCTAACCCCTATCCTTCTCAAGCTTTTCCAAAAAATCCAAGAAGAGGGAAGACTTCCAAACTCTTACTATGAAGCCAGCATCATCCTAATCCCAAAACCAGAAAGACACAACAAAGAAAGAAAACTACAGACCAATATTGCTGATGAAACTAGACGTTAAAATCCTCCTCAAAATATTGGCAAATCACATCCAGCAATACATTAAAAAGATCATACACCATGATCAACTGGGATTCATCCCAGGGATGCAAGGATGGTACAATATTTGCAAATCAATAAACATATTACATCACATAAACAAAAGGAAAGACAAACATCACATGATCATATCAATAGATGCAGAAAAGGTATTTAATAAGGTACAGTACTCATTTATGATAAAAAAACACTCAGCAAAGAGGGAGTATAACTCAAAATAATAAAGGCTATATATGAGAAACCTACAATCAACATCATCTCAACAGGCAGAAACTCAAAGCTTTTCTACTAAGATCAGGAATAAGACAAGGATGTCCACTCTCACCACTTTTATTCACCATAACATTGGAAGTTCTAGTCACAGCAATCAGACAAGAAAAAGAAGTAAAAGTCATCCAAGTTAGAAAAGAGGAAGTAAAACTGTTTTTGTTTGCAGATGACATGATAGTGTACAGAGAAAACCCTATAGACTCCACCAAAAACCTACTCTACCTAATAAGTGAATTTGGCAAAACATTGGGATACGAAGTCAATATTCCAAAAGTGAAAGCATTTTTGTACACCAACAACAAAATACCAGAAACAGAAATCAAGAAAAATATCTCATTTGCTATAGCAACAAGAAAAATAAAGTACCTAGGCATAAACCTAACCAAGGAGGTAAAACTACACAGGAGAAAGCTACACAGCACTGAAGAAAGAAATTAAGGAAGACACAAATAAATGGAAGCATATACCATGTTCATGGATTGGAAGAATTAACATCGTTGAAATGTCCATACTACCCAAAACAATTTATAGATTCAACAAAATCCCTATTAAAACATCTATGACATATTTCACAAATATAGAACGAATATTTCAAAAATGTATATGGATCTATAACTGACCCCAAATAGCCTCAGCAATTCTTAGAAAGAAGAACAAAGTAGGAGGGATCACAATTCCTGATATCAAACTATATTTCAAGGGCACTGTAATCAAAACAGTCTGGTACTGGCCTAAGAACAGACACATAGATGGAACAGAATAAAGAGCCCAGAAATAAACCCATGCCTCTATGGTCAATTAATATCAGACAAACGGAGCAAGAGCATAAAAATGAGTAAAAATAGTAACTTCAACAAATGGTTTTGGGAGATCTGGACAGCTACATACAAAACAAATAAAACTTGACCACCAACTTACAACATACACAAAAATAAACTCAGGATGGGTAAAAGACTTAAATATAAGTCATGACACCATAAACACCCTAGAGGGAAACATAGGCAGGAAAATTTCAGACATCCCATGAAGCAATATTTTCACTGATATGTACCCTAAAGCAAGGGATATAAAGGAAAACATAAACAAATAGGACTACATCAAATTAAAAAGCTTCTGCACGACTAAAGATAACATCAGCAAAATGAAAAGGGACCCAACTGTATGGGAAAATATATATGTCAATGATACCTCAGACAAGGGTTTGATCTCCAAAATATAAAAAGAACCCACACAACTCCACTCCACAAAAACAAACAACCCAGTTAAAAAATGGGCAAAGGACCTGAACAGACATCTCTCTAATAAGGACATATAGAGGACCAGAGACATATGAAAGGATGATCAACATCACTAGCCATCAGAGACATGCAAATTAAACCACAATGAGATACCATTTTACACCAGTCAGAAAGGCCATCATTAATAAATCAACAAACAAGTGCTAGGGAGGATGTAGAGAAAAGGGAACCTGAATGCACTGTTGGTGGGAAAGCAGACTGGTGAAGCCCCTGTGGAAAACAGTATGGAATTTCCTCAGAAAACTAAAAATGGAACTGCCTTTTGACCTGGCAGTCCTACTTCTGGGATTATACCCTAAGAATCCTGGAACACCAATTCAAAAGAATCTATACACCCTAATGTTCATAGCAGCATTATTTACAATAGCCACGTACTGGAAACAGTTTAAGTGCCCGTCAGTAAATGAGTGGTTCAAAAAATTGTGGACATTTACTCAGTGGAATACTACACAGCAAAAAGAAAGAAGGAGCTCCTACCTTTTGCGATGAAAGCATTATGCTAAGTTAAATAAGCCAGTGGGTGAAAGACAAATACCATATGATGTCACCTATAAGTGGAACTTAATCAACAAAACAAACAAGTGATGAAAATAGAACCAGAGACTTGGACATGAAGAACAAGCAGACAGTGCCCAGAGGGGAGGGGGGAGGGGTATAATGGGAGAAAGAAGGGAAAGGGTCAAGTCAAGGAACATGTATATATAAAGAACCCATGGACAAGGACAACGGTGGGGAGGACTGAATGTGAGACAGGGTGGTGGGCAGGCTAAGGGAGAGCAATGGGGAGAAAATGGGGACAAATGTAATTGAGTAACAATAAATTTTTAAAAATTTTTACCATGTTTTTTACTGGAATGACAAATTTTTTGAGTTTTTAATTCTCTCAGTATTGTTCTGTAATTTCAAGTGGCAGATATATATATGTAGATAGATAGATAGATAGATAGATAGATATAGATATATTTAAGGTACTTTGTAAATTCATTAAAAATATTCATTGCATAATATTCTAATTTTTTTAAAGATTTTATTTATTTATTTTTAGACAGAGGGGAAGTGAGGGAGAAATAGAGGGAGAGAAACAACAATGTGTGGTTGCCTCTCACATGGCCCTCACTGGGGACCTGGCCTGCAACCCTGGCATGTGCCCCAACTGGGACCGCTTGGTTCCCAGCCCACGCTCAATCCACTGAGCTACACCAGCCAGGCAATATTCTAATATTTGATGGTCTACAAAGAGTTAAGTCAACTTTAACAAAGGAGAGCACAGAATAGGATCTTGCTCTATGAGCTACTAAGATATAGTTCAAAGGCACAGCAGTAAAAATAGTATGCCTCTGGCCAAGAACAGATATATAGGCCAATGAAATAGCACAGAGAGCTCAGACACAGACTCCTGTATATTTGGGAACTTAATATATGATAAAGTAGTAGTACAGATTAATGGCAAAAGAGTGATTAAGTAGATCACTTCAGTGGAAAATATAAATTACTATGTTAATGAGACATTACTTTGCACTTAAATGGAGACATAAATTAAAAAGTGAGAAAATACAAAATATTCAAGGAGGTGTCTGAGTACAGAAACCTGATGTCAAAATACCTAGCAGGGTGACTTACAGATGGTAGGTACTCAACAAACAATAGCTAGATTTTATTACAAATATTTTTTAAATACAAAGAAGGGAGTAGATAATGTGCTGTGAGCATTGGAAAAAAAGAAATAAGTGTGTAGAGGCCTGAAGACTGATCATTAGGCTCAGATTCAGAGGGGCATTACCAGAACCTTAAGGGTTCTGTGAAGGGTTGTAGTTATAAAGACCCTGGACATTACATGGTGGGTGTTTAGGCCTCAGAGTGTAAGCCTTTGAGTGTTTAGCGATGGAGCCAATTATGATTTACTTTGGAAGAGCTTGTTGGTTGAAACCTGCTGACTGGTATTTTTAGTCATGTCATTAAAAATAACAATGATTCTGATCACTGATGAATAACAGGAATAAAATGGTTGTTAGAGATGAGATCATTGCAAAATGGGTTTCAGGTAATTCTGCTTCAGACAACATAGATAAAATGGAGGGAGACCGAAGAAATCATGTGGGAGGACGATTAGTTGGAGACTTCAAGGAAGTGGTGATTATGGATGGCGAATTCCCTGGAGAAAAAAGAGAGAACGAGTCTGAAGAGACGTAATTACTGAAAAAGAGCATCCAAGGGCATGGGATGTGAGTCAGAGAAGGTGGATCTGGGTACTTCGCCATCAGCCTTGTCTCCAAAGCGAGTGGTTCCAGGGAAAACAGTGACACTATTCGAGGGCTTTTGGGTCTTTTGACTTCCCGTTTAATGGCTTTCTCCTTCTCCAGGAGGCAAGTCCAGCTGGGTTCTGGATCTTTTGTATTCTTCTCTCCCTTTTCTACCCCTCCTCCCACTACCAACCCACCTCACACATTTTAAAAACTCCTCTTGGGATTTGTTTCCAAGTGATTTTACATGTGTTTGACCTCTTCTAATATCTTATATTGTATTTGTCATACTCTCAGAGTTTGGGAAGCTTTTCAGAATAAAAGTATTATCACTGCTATGTATCTTGTCTCTTTTAAGAGCAAATAAATGAAGTCTTTGCTCTCTGATTATAAGCAATTCCCTTTCTGAAGTTTTCAGGCCCCTGAAATCATGAGGGAAATACAGATCTCTGCCAGTACCTGAATGTGGCCTGCTTGTAGTTCTTTCCAGTACCTAGGAGAATGCCTGGACACACTAATTCCTGACTCTATAGAAAGGCATGCTATGTAGTATGTGCTATCTGTTACACACTGCATGTTTGTCTTCCCCTCAAATTTATATGTTGAAATGCTAACCCTCATAGAAATTTATTAGGAGTTAAGAACTTTTGGAGGTAATTGGATTATATGTGGGGAGGCCCTCATGATGGGATTGGTGCCCTTATAAGAAGAGTAGAATGTGTTTTTCTCTTGATCTCTCTCTTTCTCTCTCTCTCTCAAGTGAACACAATGAGAAGACAGCCATCTGCGAAGCAGGAAGATAGTTCTCACCAGAAACCAGATTTGCTGGCACATTGTTCTTGCACTTTCAGCCTCTGGAACTGTGAGAAATAAATGTTTGTGAACTCACCCAGTCTATGGTAATTTGTTGTAGCAGCCTGAACAATCTAAGACAGTATCCTTAAAAGAAATGTAGAGGAAAGCATGGCTTGTGCTATTGTTTTCCTTAAATAGTTAAAGACTTTCACGTAACAGGGAAAGTATACTTAAAGAATTTTGATTATCATCCATTTTTAGAAAAATACACAGGCATTCTTTATAAGGCTATAATTAACAATGTGCTTGTGGGGTGCATTCAAAGTAAAAATAATAATGACTAAGAGAAAAATGCATAACCACTCCTCTCAACATTAAAATTAGCAATATTAAGTTACCTATATTAAAATTGACCATAGAAAATGAACACTGTTAACACCCTCATTTAAATCAAGGCTTGCTCATTTAATTTATATTTATACAAAGCAAGAAAGAGCCTTCAGAGGGCATGCAGCTGCCTGGGACAACTTCCATGAAGGCTGTAGCCTTAGGCTGACATACAGAAGAGTCCTCTGAAACAACTGGGGCCAAAATTTGCAACCTAGTGGCCTTTGCTTTCTTTGGCCATAATTTTTTTTTAAAAGATTTTATTTATTTATTTTTAGAGAGAGGAGAAGGAAGGGAGAAAGAGCAATGTATGGTTGCCTCTCACATGGCCCTCACCAGGGACCTGGCCCGCAACCCAGGCATGTGCCCCGACTGGGAATCGAACCGGGACCGCCTGGTTCCCAGCCCACACTCAATCCACTGAGTTACACCAGCCGGGCTCTTTGGCCATAATTTTGTCCACTGCCTGAGATCACAGATTTGGGGCCAAGAGGTGGCCCTTGGAAGGTTAATTATGTGGCTCCAGGTATCCTAAGACAATGAGAGCCTGAGTTTTTCATGAGAAGACATGGACAAAGGGCCTACTGGACTGTAACCCACTCATAACAACAGGGGCTCACTAATGTCCCAATAGATAATATTGTGAGGCTGGGCTACTCAAGGGTACAGGGCTGTGGCTGATGACTACTGAGTTTCCTACCGTGAGCCTCCCCCAGTAATGACCACAGCCACTACATAAGTGCGATTGACTGTATCCATGACAAACATTTTTCAAAGCATGATGAATTAGAATTAGTTTCTCCTCCCTCCCCTTCTGTAACTATATTTTATGCTTCCTCTTCTCCCAGATTCTTAAAGACTCTAAAGTGGCTGCCATTGGAAAAAATAGAGGTGGCATGGAAGCGGACTCAGATAAAGTCTCCTTGTGAGTAGACCTCAGGTCCTTGTCACTCCCTGGGTGGTAGAAGCCATTCCATATGCCAATAAAGAGCTGTCCTCTGACATGTGTGAAGCTGTGATTAGTGGTAATAGCCAGCATTTACTGGGTGCTGCTGTATTATTATTGCATTATAATTGAACAGTAACTCATTTAATACTCCTAATCCTTTGAGGTGAGCATTTTTATTGCCCCTATATGAGTAAGCTGAGGTGGAAGGGGTAGCTCATCCAAAGTCACACTTCTTATAATAAAGGTTGGGCTGTGATTTAAGCCCTCAGAGACTGCCCCGAGAGCTGTATGATACCACACCCACACCACTTCCCATGCATGTGTGTTAAGGTAAAGCTGCTTCATGCTTGCTTGTGACCGAAGCAAGTCAATTACTCCTCCAGTATCTTCACTTCCTCACCCTTGAAAGAAGTGGGCATGACAGAATAGAGAGCAGGGCATTGAGGAAAGGGCACTGGCTATTATTCAGAAGAATTGACATTCAACACCTGGGTGGCCTAGAAATTTTACTTAGTCAAATCTCAGTCAGTCTACACAGACCCTGTACTAGGCGCCATTGGAATCTCTATTTTCTCTACAAAAATAATAATAATAATAATAATAATAATAATAATAATAATAATGCTCAGAGATGGAAGGGAGGTCAGGCAAGATGAGGAACCCACGGTTGTCTGAGTAATCCCAGCTCTAAAACACTAAACCATTTGGCCTCTTCTCATACTCTCCTGTGACTCTGTCAAATCTACTTTGCAGAGTTGTAGAAGGAACAAATAAGGTAACATTACTGAAAGAACTTTGGAAGCTAAAAACCCTCATGCAAAGGGGAAGTATCACTGTGGTAGAGAAGTGCATCATAGCTCTCCAGTGTGTGACGAATTTGTACATGTCCCAGGCAGAGGCTAGCAGTACTCAGCTCTGCGTAGGAGAAATAAAAGAAGCAGTCTGCTGAGGTTCCACTACAAGTTTGGGGGATCTTCTACCTTCCTCAGGCCATGGAAGAGGTTTACTCTGGGTCTGCCATTTAGAAGTTGTATACCAGGGCCATCCCTCATCCCATCTCTCTGCGACTCAAGTGTCTAGTTGGAAAATGCTAATCCTATGTACCTTCAGGAAAGAGTTCCCTCAAAGTTAAATTTTTGACCTCACTTGGAATCATGGTGAGACAGTCTATATCACTGAAAGTGAAAATGATAATAAATTGACAGTGGGAAATAGATGAATAAAATAGTAAATGCTGGTCTAAGGGAGTATAAACATATGAAAACAAATACATACTAAAATTAAAGATGGCTGAGAACAGACACCTTGAAGAGAGTATGAAGAGTGTAACAGAAATCTAAGCAAAAGCTACCAATCAATGGAGCATGTGGAGAAAGTGCAGCAGTTAAGGACATCCCCACTGCTCAAAGAAAAGCTTCCTGTCATGACTGAAAGAGCCACAGATGAGAGGGGAGACGAGACACCCACTTCTAGAGAAGGAGTCACTGAGAGCACTGTGTGAAGAAAATAGCAGACCCCCAATGCTGAGGAACTTTATGTATGATTTTGAGAAAATAAATCCTATTTTTGGAACCAAATTCACCTTAAAAATACACTTATTCCAGCTCTGTTTCCATTGCTCAAAACTTTCTTGTGTATAAATCTTTAGATCCTAAGGTAGGTTCTGTTGAATGCCTATAGTGAGGGCAAATTTTTCTTAGTGGTGTCTAGATTTGTGGTAGAAAATAAAATCACTCTAAGCTGAGTCTAGTAATAAATGTAGGTGAGCAATCTGGGTAATAACATTTTGGGAAGGAAAGAAGGGAGGGAGGAAAGAAGGAAGGAAGGGAGGGAGGAAGGAAGGGAGGGAGGGAGGGAGGGAGGGAGGGAGGGAGAGAGAGAGAGAGAAAGAAAGAAAGAAAGAAAGAAAGAAAGAAAGAAAGAAAGAAAAAAGAAAGAAAGAAAGAAAGAAAGAAAGAAAGAAAAGGAAAGAAAGGAAGAAGAGAGAAAGAAAAGGAAAGAAAGGAAGAAAGAGAGAAAACGAGAAAGAAGGAAAGAAAGAGAGAAAGAAGGAAAGAATCAAGTAATAAGACCAATTTTCTTTTGTGGTTAATATCCTAGCTCTATAACAGTATTTCCCAAAAAGGAATAGAAGTAAACTGTTAGAATACATTGACTAGCTCCTCAAGTAGCTATCGTCAATTGAATGAAGAATGTCTGCATGTTCCATTAAAAAGTGAAATAACAGTGTGACATTTAATGAGTTACAAAGCTATTCTAATGCTCGATGTTCTCCTATGTGATGTGGGGTTAATAATACTATCTACTCACAAGGTTGTCATGACCATTTAATTCCAGAACGTATATAAAGCACTTAGCAGGGTGATGGGAATATATTAAGTGCTTAATAAATGTTAGTTACTATGTTGTTGCTGTTCAGCAGTTTCCATTTTCAAGTCACCCTGCTGGGATCATCTAAAAATTATTGTATTTAATCTTAAAAGTTTGGAATTATAATCTTCATTTTTCAAACTGAAAAATCTAAGTATCATTAAAAAGTATCAGGAGTGAGTGTGTGGCTAACAGCAGAATTCCAGCCCAGGTGGTGTGGCTCCGTGTCCATCGCTTCTCTACTCGCCGCCAAGTCTCATGTGCTCTTGGATTCACACAGTACTGGTTCATATGACTCTGAAGATGTGGACCGGCTAGGTGTTGCTCTCTCGATTAATGGATGAGGAACTTGACTAAATTCCCCTCACCCAGTAAATTGGGGAACCTAAACTTAAACTCACATTTACTGCCTTTCAGTCACGAATGTTTTTTAAACTGGTGTACATCAAGTCAATAAACAAGTTTTTTTTTTTGTTTTTTGTTTTTTGTTTTTTTTTTGCAATATATGGTTGCCTCTCACATGGCCCTCACTGGGGGCCTGGCCTGCAACCCAGGCATGTGCCCCGACTGGGAATCGAACTGGGACCCTCTGGTTCCCAGCCCGCGCTCAATCCACTGAGCTATACCAGCTGGGCTCAATAAACAAGTTTAATTTGTAGATTTCCACTCTGAAAATCATAATTTTTAATCCTCACTTATTTTTCTAAAATGTGGCCCCAAAACATCACGCAATAACAGAAGATGTACGGAAATACAGTTTCCTAGGAAATATTTGTGATGAGCAGGAGTGGATTTGGCAAGATCACTTATCGTCAGGATCTGTTGTAAAATGTTTGTGGAAAATGATTTAACTTCTGCCCTGGCTGGTGTAGCTCAGTGGATTGAACACGGGCTGGGAACAGGAGGATCGCCGGTTTGATTCCCAGTCAGGGCACATGCCTGGGTTGCAGGCCAGGTCCCCAGTGAGGGCCATGTGAGAGACAACCATACATTGCTGTTTCTCTCCCTCTCTTTCTCCCTCCCTTCCCCTCTCTCTAAAAATAAATAAAATCTTTTAAAAAATGATTTAACTTCTTTTTAGAACAGACATGCCAATATCATCTACCTTCTCTTGCTACAACTTCCCATTTTGAATTTCTATTTTTCTGTATGAATCCAGAGTCTTATCAGCTCAGTAAGAAACGATCATTTTGGGACAAAATGCATGATATTCTCACCACATGAAACAGTCTTTGGTGGAATCACTTCTGGTCTGTTACGATGCATGTCCCCTGGTCTCTATTACTGTATTTAGACAGAGATACTGGGGCAATAATGGACTGGTCATTTGCAGCCTATGAATTGTGCCAACACCATGAGCCGTGAATCATGGCATATTATGGTGGTACAAATTTTAAAATTGTTATTCATTTTTAAATCCTGTAGAATGGTCCTAGTGTGTGGATGCTTCTGGAGTTTGGCCTATTGAGCAAATGGTCTTTTACTCTATTTTCTTTTGAAGACTGAGGTATTATTTGGTAAAAATGACCCTCATAACTACCCTTGGATCCCTGGTGACTGTTGTAATTATTGAATTAGCACTGGCTCAGCCCTCTGAGCATTCTTAAGCTTCTCAGAGGGACGAGTGGTGAGCCCTCCATGCTTATGCTGTGGGATTGTGCCATGGGAGTTTTCTATTCGGTGCTGGGTTCCATCTGCTGCATGCTCATGTTAGGTTTCTGATCGCATCTACCCCCCTGCTTACCTGGAAGGTGCTAGGCTTCGGATTTGTTATCAGTCATTTCTGTAGTTAAGAATTAAGACAAATGTGGATCCTTTTTTAAAAATTGGTTAATGTTTAAAACAACTAGGCTTAGATATTTAGGTTGAAAAAAGAGGTCTGTTTGGTTAGTCAGTGCTTGGGGCGAGTACATTCATTTGTAAGCACATATTTACATTAGTTTTAGTAAGAACACATTTGTTTGTACAAATATGGGACAGAGTAGGAAAATGTTTACAGCATCCCTGTTTGCCAACTCAAAAAGGACTCACCCTGCAGACAAACAGATGAATCAACCTCCCCTCCCCTCCCCGGGAGGATCAGAAGGGAAAAGCAGCCTTGACTGTTCATGGCTGACTTCTAAACAGTGAATTCATGTCTCAGGAAGAATTCTGCAGCCTTCTGGTTCACATCTCCATCCAAAATTGGAGTGGGGATGTTGGGGGGTAGGGCGTATCTTCTCCAGCATCCCTGACAGGTGCTTCTCCAGTATTTCCTGAAAACTTCAAAGACAGGATCCCTTTCTCTTTAGGGAATGATCATTGCTTTTCTAAACAACTCTGTTAGAATGTTGTTTTTATATTGATGCAAAGCCTGGATCCTTGTAACCTCTTCCTATCTGCTCTTATTCTGTCCTCTGGAGCCAAGCAAAATAAAGCTTTTTTTCCTTCTCCAAACAATAGTGCTCAAATACTTGAAGGAAACGCTGTCATCTACCCTTTGATTTTATCCTGCAGTAAACATCTAGTTCTTTAAGCATTCCTTTTAAGATGTGGTTTCCAGTTTTTTCACCATCCCAGGTACCCACCCTACCCTTGGGTTAGGCTGGTCCAGAGCCAAAGACCCTCCCTCACTGCAATCTCCTTCATTCTCCCACCATTTTTGATTTCCATTGATAGAATTTAAGTACCTAGCCACCAAACAAAATCAGAAAGTAATATTTAAACATAGTAGTATTATTTTAAGGTTATGAATATGTATATGATTTTCTGGTTATGCTCAATCAGTAGTTGGGGCAGAAATGTGTATTTTGAAATTTTATACAATTTAGTCTCTGTTACTTCTCCTTCTCCTGCATAGGTTGGGTAGATGGCCCCAGCCAACATTTCCTTGGAGAAAAGAGACTTTCAGTGAGGGGAGACAGCAGGACATAGCGGTGGAGGGGAGAATAAGTTCACAAGGCTTCCAGGTGTCTTTGATACTCGCATGTCCCTTTTCAGAACTGAGAACACCTGCCCCAAGAACTGTCCTGCCATTTGAGAAAAGACACCTGATTTGTCCCCCACCCTAGTTTTATAGAAGAATTCCTACTCATCAGCCCAAGTGAGCCCACTTATATCTGCTGCTCTGTTCCCACAGAATCTTCAGGCAAAAAATATTTTATGGGTTTTGAAGCTGATTCTGGACTCTGGTGTTCAGACACAAATTATTTGTTAAGAATATGGCATCCTATGGGGATACCAAGCACCTGACTGAATCATTCACCACGGACTGGGTATGCTTCCTCCCAAGACCTCTGCAGGTCTCTCCCTGGGTGTTTTAGGGAGGCCCAAATGACATACAGACCCAAGAGCAGAAGGGATTACAATCAGAGATCATTTTGAAGCTTAATGTCTTGGAACATTTTTCTTTCAAATTTGTTATTTTAAGCACACAGTGATTTAATGACTCTTTTTGTTAGTTCAGTTTGTGGTTGAGGTCCAAGTGCTGAAGAATGCATGTTTAATTTTTTCATCTTATAACCAGTACTTCATCTTAGACTAAATAGATGCACATTTTAGAATTCCCACAGAATCACTGAGAGAAACACTGATGTTTATATAAATGCTTGCATGTTTGAGTGAATTTAATGAAGGGAAATAATCAAAGCTGGTTCTAAAGGCTTTGTGGAATTTTGTAAAGTCCTTAATTCTCCATCAGCGTCAACATCCTCCCTCATCTATGTCCTTATAGGACTTTAGCTATAAGCATAGCACTGCCACTTATTTAGGCATGCTGGGTCTCCCCCAGTGACTCATCTTTGAGACAATGAAGACCATGTTATATGCACCTGGACCTAGCACCTAGCTCAGTTAATGTTCACTTGCTGAACTGAGGCTGAGCTCTGGCTAAGTTTGGACAGTTTCATCCTCTCTGAAGAAGCAATGACAGGAACTAGGTGGATAAGGGGAGAGAGAGGGAGAGAGTGCTTCACGGTGGGATCTGTGAAGATCAAAAGTCCCATGTCTTTCCAAGGAAGCAAGGAGTAATGGATCGATCACCTTTTCAGTTTTCTCACAGTCCTGATGGAGGAAACACTGTAGTTTCAGCTAGATAAATGTCTCTGAACACAGAATGGTGGAGAACTGTTGGCCATGTGGGAAAGAATTGTCTAAAAACGTCTCTTGTTTTCAGTGCTCAGTGGAATGTGCTTCTAGAGAACAAATCACTTCTTACTAATTTCCGGATCAACCATGCCAGGTGCCCAATGGAAGTGCACTGGATTTCAATGAACAAAAGAGTGAAAGACTAAGTCTCAGGGTGAGAGGGAAAACACACAAGAATAGTTCTGGGGGACTTCTCAGCCACATGAGTGAAAACATTACTCTAAGGACATGCGCGTGACTTCCCAGTCATATACACAGAATTCCTAGAACCCATTGTTTCTGTTCCCAGTATTAGACATGAATATGCAAAAATGGCAATATTACCCAAATAGATGCAGAACATATACAGAAAATGAAACACTAGAGAGAAACAAATGAATCAGCTTGAACAATGTTTTCCAAATCAGAATTACAACCACATGAAAAGATCATTTTTAAAAGTGTCAGTGAATTCAATGTCTGGAGAGTTTTCTATGAATTCTACGACAATTGGAGGACAAATGTTTTTTTTGGAAGAATTCTAATGTGGGAATAGGTGGGGGAAGAGGGTCACTCCCAGGCCCACCACCTGGCAATGGAGCTCAAGCCATTTTAATGGTATCGCGTAGAGTGCTGTCAGGGTTTCCAAGAGATTTTAATCGTCATGCGGTCAGAGTTCCCTGAGTAAATAGCTTCCATTTCCACTCTAGCTGCCAGCTGGCCAAGTAGAGGACCACCTAAGTTGTATGTCCCCAAAGGAAATGGGAAGGCAGGTTCTCTTCTCCTACAATTCTACCAACTACTGCCTTTCATTGCCTGCCTGTAATTCCACCATTAGAGTGCAGTGCCTTTAACTCAAAATTTGTTCCCAGTTAAAATTACATAATACCAATAAGTATAGTATATTGAATATTTTCGTTACTTCTTTCAAACCTATTTTTGTTTGTTAATGGGCTTTAGAACCTGTTTTAAAAATATGTACTAATTGGGAGACAGGGAAGAGAGCAGAAAAGCTCTAGTCCAGGAACCCCCATGAGTGGTGGATCCATTGTGTTAGTGTTCAGTCAGTTTGTCAATCTATTCACATGCTTTCCATATGTCTTTGCAGCTTCTCCCATCAAAAGGTGGAGTCTATTTGTCAATCCCTGGATTCTGAGCTGGGCCTTGTGACTTGTCTTGGCCAGTGGGACTGATGAAAAACTTGAAAGGCACTGGGTGATTGGGTTTGATTGCTCTTGTATCTTTGCAGTTGTCATGAGAACATGCCAGCACCAGCCTGCTGGAGGCTGAAAGACATGTGGATCAAAGCTGTGTAGTACAAGCTGGTCCAGCCGAGGCCACCCCAGGGCAGCCAAGACCTAGCCAAGTCCCAGAAAGGTAAGAGAACCACTCAGACCCGTGAAATGGCTCAGACTCAGGAGCTGAATGAATGCATATTGTTATGTGCCACCAATGCTTTGGGGCTGCTTGTTGTGTGGTCTTATTGTGGGTTGATACACTGGAGGGAAAAAAGCCCATGTTGGAAATGTGGAGCCAGCTTCCACTTTTGGGCTCCCAGAAGATAGCAGAATATACAAACGTGATCATAATGCCACAGTTAACCTACTGTCCACAGCCAGGGGAGACAGGCATATTCTCCCATAAATTTGGATATGTGGTATCTGTGGTATCTGTGAAGGGGTAGGAAGTGTGAAGTGTGAAGGACCAAGATTCATTTCATGGCCATTATGCACAATTGACTGCATTATAGGTTACATAGAGCTCATCCAATCCTCAATATGGTCATGTGAGTTGGGAATCATTTTCTCCATTGTACAGAAGAGAAAACTAAAGCCTAAAAAGATTAAGTGACTCAACCATTTACACCAGGGGCGGCAAGCCTTTCCTGTTCAGCAGCAGATAGTAAACGTCATTCGACTTTGCAGGCCTAGGGCGGGCCTCTGTCACAGCAACTCAGCTCATTGTAATGTGAAAGCAGCTGTAGATAACACCTACATGAATGATCACAAACCAAAAAACTTGTATTTATGAATGTGAAACTGAATTTTATATAATTTTCACATATCACAAAATAATCTTTTTTATTTTTTCCAACCACTCGAAAAGGTAAAAACCATTCTCAGCTCAAAGGCTGTGCGAACTAGGCAGCAGGCCAGAGCTTGCCAATCCCTGATGTCAATGGCAGGGCTTAGATTCAAACCTATAAAATGTTGCAACTGACTGGGAGGCAAAAAAAAATCTTTGTAGAATTTGAATGTTTCTTTGGTTCTGTTACCTTCATTACTGCCACTTTTCTCTCTCATAAAAAGAGAAAAACATTAAGAAAATGTCCAAGTCACTCTTGGAATGGTGGTAGACACCACATGAGAAACTACTGACAGTTTATCTGCAGTTGTTTTGCAATCAACTAGATTGACTCAGAGTGTGCATGCACTTGTGCATTTGTGTCCACGTGTGTGTTGGTGAGTGTGCATTTATGTATATGCATGTGTGTGGATGCGTGTTGAAGACAGACTTCAGTGAAGTAATGGCCCATCATGGAAAACAATATAAATATGAGGTAAGTACACTAGGTATATTATTACCTCTACATTGCAGATAAGGAAACTGAGGCTTAGAGAAGATAAGCAACTTGTAAAACTTCTCTGTAAAGGGAGCCATAATTCAAATGCTGCTTTGTTTGACTCCAGAAACAGTGCCCTAACCGTCCACTGTGCTCTTCACTCTCCTGGGAAAAGATGGTCCCCTTTGGCCTTGTCTGTTCCGAGAAGCCCTTGCCTGCCACCAGCTCCCTCTGAATCACACTCTGCCTTAAGCTCTCCCACCAAAACAAATCATAAAAATAAATAGTCATGACAAGATAAAAGGGACCAACATGGACTGTTTAAAATCATGAGAAAAAATCATAGTACAGTTGTCCTCACAGGCCTTTGTACTATGTTTATGAAGTTCTGATGCTCGGTGGGGTCTAATATCATTCCATAATAATTTGATTACCATTACAGAAGCTGATCCATTGCAATTGTTTCACACGCTGTCATGCCCCATAGCAGAATTTCACCCACGAAACAAGCCAGGTGTCCTTTCTGACCATAGATGACATGTCCACAACTCTCTCAGAACAAAAGCACTGGCTTCTCCTACCTGGCTCGTCCAAAGAGTTCCCCACCCAGTAAAAGTTCAATTATCTTCCAGGCCATTTCCACCCTGCCCATTTCTGTGCCACCAAGGCCAGAACATGCAGACTTGGGTGTGACAATCCTCCACTTGGCCCTCTACTTCCCATTAACAAAGCATAAAACACACATCAAATTGTTCATTGTCTAAGTTCTTCTCTCCCATGTATGACAGAGCTAAATTGGACATCTGCATGTATTATACAGTAGGATTCAGAAAACTTAGTTTCTATTTTCTTGAGCATCCATTTGTCAGACTTGTGAATTTGGATAAGATATTTTGACTTCTAAGACTTGGTTTCCTTCCTTGTAGAAGATGTGGGTGTAATCATATTTGTGAAAGCATTTTAAAAACTCTAAAAGCCCATGTGTATGTAAGCAAAAATTATGTTAAATCCACAAATGGTCCATAGTTCAAATTGCAATAGCACTCACCAGTCAGGGAGGCTATTACACACTAAATGTGATTGGAGTGAACTCGTGAAGCCCAATGGGCTGGCTCTCCTGTCCAGAGCATGGCAGTGCACCAGCCTGGCAGCATCCCTACTGCTGGTGCTCCACCACTTCCGTGGCTTCCCTTCTCCAAATACTTTCAATGCTGATGCATGCAATTTTTCCAAAACCGCAGCCACCACTTCTTTATAGCCAGATTCTGAAGTATTATGGATTCTGCCTAAGCTGCTGGAAACAAAAAGCAAAAGAATTATGAAACATAATATGCAATCAATGCATGAGATTTACAAGGTCATGCATTCTTGCTCTTTGTTATTCAAGAATGTTTGACAAGTCATAAAACAGGTATGATTTTATCTCAATGAATGAAGTAATAATGAAATATATATTCACCTTTTCTTTTGGGTCCTCTTTTTCTTTAGGTTCCACATTGTTTACCTATGCAGTTTACTTATGCTACACACTGTGTGCAATGCAGTGCTAGCCATACAGTTTCCAAGAAACAGCTTTGGTCTACAGAGTGGTCCTGATGAGATATTCTCAACATGCTTGTCAAAACATCAGTTTTGAACAGGTGAGATGGGGCCAGATAATGAAGGATCTAATCTGAACTGATCTTACAAGTCATGGAGGGTTATTGAAAGGCTTAATGTGGACTTGTTTGTGTCTTAAAAGATTATTCAAGCAATGGAATCAGTGATGCTTTGAGGGGAATAATAAAGTCAGGAAGATCAGTTAGAAAGACACTTAAATAATTCAGCAGAGGAAAGATAGCTATTTAAACCAAGGTAGTGAGGCCAGAGAAGGGGAAGTAGTTGGATGTCTGCATAGGGAAAGACAGTTATGGGACTTGCGGATCAGTTAGATGAAGATGTCAAAGAAGAAAGTAGAAAGAAGATGCCCAGGTTTCAGGGTTGGGTAAATGGGAAACGTAGTGATGTTATCTATAAGGGAATGAATGGAAAGCTAGATTATGGAGAAAGAGGATATGTTCCAGTTTTCACATGTTTGGCTTTAAATCCTTTGGAGACATCCAAAAGGAGACACCCAGCAAGTTTTGGGTAACACATGTCAAAGGCAGAAGAGAGGAACCAGATTTCAGGTGGTAGCAAATGAAGCCATAATGAACTTCAACATCTGTGCACATCACAAGAAGACCTTGAAGTGGGCTGAGGAACTGTAAGCAAGGAAGGAAAAAGACTCTAGGCAAGAACAGTTCCATGAAAGTCAGGAGAAGCCAGAACGTCAAATAAGGGATGTCCGGGTGTGTCAAATATTGCAGAAGATGTTAAAAAGTCAGGACCAAACTCTACCTGTTGAAATTTGCCATCCAAAAGGCAAAAAAACTTCATGACAGTAGTTTCACTGGAGAATAAGTTACCTCTAAGTTCTTGTTCATTCTAAGATTCTATGAGTCTGTGATGGGTGATGGCCTATCTGTAAGACATATCTTTGAAAGAAGTTTCAGATTGGAGTTCTATATATTTCTGTTTCATAAAAATATATATTTATATTTAAAATTCCTAATAATCATCTTCCTTTTCTAACCAAATTACATTCCAGTTTAATATCACTGAGAGTTCATTTCTTCTTTACCTTCTGCCATGTTGAAGGGTGGCTAAAATTGGTGTGGCACATCTGAAACTAGAGTCCATTGGGTCTAGGAACTGGACTCAACTCTGACTGACTGCTAATGTTTGTTGAAATCTTGATGTCAGTTCTGATTTTCCATTCAGAGAAGTAGCAGTGAACTTCATTTCCTCTTTAACTGTGTGGTCCAGTGCCTGTCCCCTGAAGCAATCCAACAGTTTTCCCACTGCTAGATTAAGTGGCCCAATGCTCTGATATTTGGGGATGGGGAGGCAGAAAATAATAAGCAGTGATTTCATTTGTTTCTACAAGTTACAGAAAATGTGCTGGGCCCTTCTTGGGGTCTTATGTCAAGAGGCTGGGATCCAGCTGTGACAAGTGAAGCAGCTCTCATTCAATGTAATCAGTATAATGTGTGGAATGAACAAAGTCCCGAAATGTTTACCTGCATGCCAAGGAGTCTTAATAGGCCAAAATTAAAATCTATACATTTCCCTCTTTAAAGCGCAGCTCACCCTGGCCTCTAAAGAATGAGTGGAATTATCTAGCGTGCCGAATTAAACATGTACAGCCAGTAGAAGAGGGCTCGTTAACTAACAGTTCCAGCACTGTAAAGACTGAAGTCTCATAAGCTGGAATAAGTCATGTGTAATGGTGATATTTCTATTGTAAATTCTTCACTGGCCACTAGGATCTTTACTGCTGCCTATTTTTTTTCTCAAATAACTTCACTTTATCTTGTTCTACAAAGAAAGAAAAAATATTCAAAAATTGTTTAAAGTGGTTTTATTTATTTATGACATAAACTGAGGAGACTTGCCTGTATTTTCACCTCACACACACTCACAGGCACGCTCACAGGCTATAATTATTGGAAATCCAGGAGTGGTATCTTAAGGCAGGGGTGTCAAACTCATTTGCACTGGGGGCCACATCAGCCTGGCGGTTGCCTCCAAAGGGCCGAAATAATTTTAGGACTGTAGAACTGTAACTAGTCCTTAACCAGGGGCAAGGAGCTTGGCGCGACCGCCGAGTAGAAACAAGGTGCTGGGCTGGATAAAACAAGGTGGAGGGCTGGATTCAGACCGTGGGCCTTGTTTCTGCCACCTGTGTCTTAAGGGATTTTAAGTCATAAATGTTAGAGAACAAATTTGTAACTAAAATTAAAAATCTCATGACTTTCCTTAAACATTGCTTTAGTCTTTGGAAAAGTTGCTTTTAAAAATCAGTTGTGCTCACTTGGGAAGATGGCGGCGAGATAGGGGGAACAGAGTCCACTTCCTCCTGCCCACTGGTTGATTTTCTGAGGAACGGGGTGAAAACCCAGCAGTATTCCAGCACATATGATGATTGTCGACCAAGAAGATTACAGGGGAATTTGAGCGTTCAGACAGTAAGCAGAGTGCTTCAGAAGGAAAAGGTCCCCCTCGGGACCAGCTCGGGGAGCAAGGTGGGGCTTCAGTCCCAGACCCGGCAGCCGCCGGATGGGATGTAAGATTTTTGGGAGGGAGCCAGATTGGGATGTGTGAGTGGCCAGATGCTTGTTTGGTCTGGCGGGAGTAAATAGGAAGAATTTTTCGGAGAGGAAAAATAGGAAAAAAAGAGGTGCTCCATGGCTATTTGGAGAGGCCCCGCCCCCAACAGTCCTGAGGTCGGTGCACACCTGAGATCTGAGGCCCAGGGCAGTCCGCCTGAAGCACTGGAGTGAGTGCACAGACGGCCCTCAGCCCTCCATCAAGGGGAATTGGAAACTGTTTAAACCCGGGGACCGAGGCCTTTCCCAGGCCATTCCAGAAGAATTGGGAACAGCTTGCAACCAGTGGCTCCGAGGCCGAGCAGGACTTGCGAAACCAAACAAGGGAAACTAGGGACCGTGTGCACCTGCTGATTTGTGGACCACTCATGCACAGTTCAAAAATACCAGGGACAGTACACAACCGGGCCCCTTGGCTGGAGCTCTCTGGAGCACAATCCAGGGACAAAGAGGAGAGTGAACACAGGTGTGCAGCTCAAAAATACCAGAGACAGTGCGCAACCAGGGCCCCTCAGATGGGCCTCGCTGGCGCACAACCCAGGGACAAAGAGAAAAGCGAACACAGCTCATGCTGTGGAGCTCATGCCAACAGCTGGGGACAAAGCCCTTGCCATCCAGCCCCGGCGCATGTAGCCCTGCAGGGCCAATCAGCTTTGTGGGAATAAGGAAGAAGCACCCTGTTGAAGGGAGAGGCAGACCAGAGCTGCAGACTGCACAAACTCTTGACTCAGAGTGGGGGCCAAACTAACCAGAAAGGGTGCGGAGAGAACCTATTATTTAGACCAGCAAAGAGAAAATAGGTGGTGGGAGAGTTGCCCCTATCAGGTGCACATCAAAAGACCCAGTTTGGACCCAGAACCACACCTAGGAACTAGGCTGGTGACTGGACAACAGCGAAGAGTGCACCTCAGGAAGGAAGAAAAGCAAAACTGATATCTTCCCAGCCAGATGCAGCCTGGCCAGACAGCTTTAAAATCAGAAAGCTGAAGGTTTTTTTTCGTTTGTTTGTTTGTTTTAACCCTTCTTCCTCTCTGTCCTTCACTATTTTTTAATTCCTTCTTCCTCCCTTTCCTTTAGTATTACTAGTCCCCTCCTCCTCATATCTCTTTTTTTGTTTACTTTTTTGTTTTATTATTTTTTAATTTATAAAAAGAAAAAAATTTATTCTTTTAATTTGTCCTTCGATTCTTTCCTTCTTTATACTTTATTCCTCCTTCCTCCCTTCCTTTCCTTATAGTATCCTTTCTCTCTCCCTTCACTCCTTTTTTTTCTTCTTTCTTTTCCCCTCTCCCCCCTCTCTTCTTTACCTACAGGTGAGACATTAAAACCTGGAGCTGTGAAAAGACCAGAGTAAGTCCTGAACAGGGGTCAGTCCAAAAAACAGAGACAGTGAGACAAAATTAACTTTGCTACTCCAGAGAACTTGACAGATCAATTTAAGAAACAGAGGATAGCAACAAGAGTCTCACAAACAATGGGAAGACAAAGAAAAAAACCCCAAATGAAAGGAAAGGAAGAAACCCCAGAAAGAATGATAAATGAAACAGAGGCAAGCCAACTATCAGATATTGAGTTCAAAGAATTGGTTATCAGGAAGCTCAAGAAGCTTGATGAACTCACAGAGAATTTCCAGAAACTACAGGGAAACTACAGTGAACTCACTGAAAACTATGTGAACATGAAAAAGGAAATAGAAACTATCCAAAAGGGCCAAGTGGAAATGAAGAATACAATATCTGAACTGAGAACACAATAGAAGGAATCAAAAGCAGACTCGATGAGCCAGAGGATCGGATCAGTGAGCTGGAGGACAAGGTAGAAAAAAACACCCAAAAAGAGCAGGAACAGGAAAAGAGACTCAGAAAGAATGAAGAGGTATCAAGGGAAATGCAGGACAACATGAAACGTAATAATATTCGTATAATAGAGATACCAGAAAGAGAAGAAGAGCAAGGGAAAGAAAGTGTGTTTGAAAAAGTAATGATGGAAAACTTCCCTAATCTGATGAGAGAAAAAGTCACACAAATCCAAGAAACACAGAGAGTCCCAATCAAAACAAACCCAAACAGGCCCACGTCAAGATACATCATCATTAAAATGGCAAAATTCCAAGACAAAGAGAGAATCTTAAAGGCAGCGAGACACAGACAGGAAGTAACATACAAGGGAGCCCCAATAAGGTTAGCAGCTGACTTCTCAATGGAAACACTCCAAGCCAGAAGAGAATGGCAAGAAATATTCCAAGTAATGAGAACCAGAGGCTGGCAACCAAGGCTACTGTACCCAGCAAGGCTCTCAGTTAAGATAGATGGCCAAATAAGAAGCTTCCCAGACAAAAGAAGTCCAAAAGAATACATCTCCACCAAACCAGCTCTGCAAAAGATGCTAAAGGGACTGCTTTATGGAAAGGAAGGAAATGAGAGAGAGAGAGAAACACAGGAAGAAAAAAAACGACAATGAATAAGTACCTATCAATAATAACCTTAAACATAAATGGATTAAATGCTCCAATCAAAAGACATAGAATAGCTGAACGGATACGAAAGCATGACCCACACATATGCTGCCTACAAGAGACCCACCTCAGGACAAAAGACCTACACAGACTGAAAGTGAAGGGCTGGAAACAAGTTTTCCAAGCAAACAGACAGGAAAAAAGAGCCGGGGTAGCAATACTCATATCAGACAAAATAGACTTCAAAAAAAGGGCCATAAAGAGAGACCCAGAAGGACACTTCATAATACTCAAGGGAAGAATCCACCAAGAAGACATAAACATTGTAAATATATATGCACCCACATAGGAGCACCCAAATACATAAAGAAAATTTTGGAAGACTTCAAGAAAGACATTGATAGCAACACAATTATACTTCAACACCCCACTCTCAAAAATGGACAGATCTTCCAAACAAAATATCAGCAAAGATATTGTGGCATTGAACAATACCTTGGAAGAAATGGACTTAACTGATATATACAGAGCCTTTCACCCCAAAGAAGCTGAATACACATTCTTTTCAAATGCACATGGAACATTTTCAAAAATAGACCATATGATAGGACACAAAACAAGTCTCAACAAATTCAAGAAAATTGAAATCATACCAAGTATTTTCTCTGACCACAAGGGACTGAAATTAGAAACCAACCAAAAGGAAAAAAACCCAAAACACTCAAAATCATGGAGATTGAATAGCATGCTGTTAAACAATGAATGGGTCAAGGACGAGATTAGGGAAGAAATCAAAAAGTTCCTCCAAACAAATGAAAATGAACTAACAACCCAAAACTTATGGGACACAGCGAAAGCAGTCCTGAGAGGGAAGTTCATAGCGATACAGGCCTACCTAAAAAAAATAGAAACAGTTCACACAAAAAACCAGACCCTGTGCCTACAAGAACTTGAGGAACAACAACAAAGACAACCCAGAGAAAGTAGAAGGAAGGAAATAAACAAGATCAGAGCAGAATTAAATGACTTAGAGACTAAAAGCACAATTCTAAGGATCAATGAATCCAGGAGCTGGTTCTTTGAAAAGATAAACAAAATAGACAAGCCTTTAAGCAGGCTCATCAAGAAAAAAAGAGAGAGGGCCCAAATAAACTCAATCAGAAATGAAAGAGGAGATATTACAACTGATGCCACAGAAATACAAAGGATTATAAGACACTACTATGGAGAACTGTATGCCAAGAAACATGAAAACCTAGGAGAAATGGACAAATTTTTAGAAAAATACACTCTTCCAAAACTCAATAAGGAAGAAACAGAAAGCCTGAACCAACCAATAACAGTGGATGAAATTAAAGCAGTAATCAAAAACCTCCCAACACACAAAAGCCCTGGACCAGATGGTTTCACAGGAGAATTCTACAAAGCATTTAAGGAAGAACTAACACCTATCCTTCACGGACTACTCCAAAAAATCCAAAATGATGGAAGACTCCCAAATTCTTTTTATGAAGCCAGCATCATTTTAATCCCAAAACCAGAAAAAGACAGAACAAAGAAAGAAAACTTCAGGCCAATATCACTGATGAACATGAACACTAAAATTCTCAACAAAATATTAGCAAACCGCATCCAGCAGTAAATCAAAAAGATCATACACCA